>JAPYZL010079502.1:0-23473 GCA_030522825.1 Platygaster orseoliae
GTATACCTAAAGCTTTTCGAAATCATATGCAAAAATACAAAGTTTCTTTGATGACTATTGAAATTTTCTTAACTGCTGAGCTTTTTCGAAATTCTATCAATTTTCTGAAAATGCCAGGCAAGGATTTTTTTCCTGAATTTCGAAAATTTTTTCGCAAAAACCGTCAACTTTTTCAGTATGTTTTATAACGACCATTTTTTGGATTTTTCAACATTTTTCTATAGAGCGAACCTTAAAAAATTTTCGAACGTACTTTTTCAAAAGAATGACATAATTCACCATTTAATTTTCGACTTTCACCATAATAATTGGGAGGGCAAAAAGCATTGCTTGCCCCCCAAAGAAAATTTTTTAGGGGGGGGGGGCCAGTTGACCACCTTGCCCCCCCCCCCTGTTCCCGCGCCCCGGATATCCTGGGAAAGAAAACTTGCGGTGCTTGCGAGAAATTTTTGGATCTTGCAGTGCTTGATAGATATTTTGCGATGAGTATAATATTATTGTACTTTTTACAATATTATTGCAAAACTTGTAAAATAAGTGTATATTTTCACACTGGTCAAGGACTATATTTTATTTAACAATGTGTGGAAATGACAATTTTTCATCGTCAGAGCCTGTGGAATAGTGGCCTTTTCCGCACGGCGTTTTATAAAGAAATCTACTGTCCAAAAATCTTCTCGAACCCCCAATATTAAACGAAACTCGGCGCCTTTGCTATTTTTACTCAACTTCCCGAGTCGAAATTTCATCTTGAATTTCAACTTCTTTCACAGTTAGTATTCGCAATTTTCGGTTGAAAATGATTTAGATTTTTGTAACCTTCAAAGTTTCAAAATGAAGTTTTTTGCGTTTTCTGTATTTCACCTCAATTTCATATTTCAATCGTGATGTACTATTTTTTTATATATTCAATGTACACCTTAATGAATGTTGTAGCATTATTTCGGAACGAATTTTTTAACGAAAAATAACAAAAAATGTAAAACATCAATGTACATCAATAAAAATTTTCGAATAAAACTTGAAAAACTAAAGAACATTGCAAATTACTGAAAATTTCAGTAAATACAAAATTTGAAATATGTGTGAAATTTCGGAAAATATTAGTAAATTTTTTAGATTATGAGAATTTTCAGAATTTATTTCTAAATCTTTAAAAATTGAAGAATATTCTATCGTATGGAGTTTACATTAGTTTTGAAAATTTCGATGGAAATCTATAGACTATTAATATTATATTAATGATAAAAAAGATAGACAAACTTGCAACTAAAATTCGTCCTCAACCCAATTACAAAAGGTGAGCTAGTTTTACTATTTTAATCTGAAATTTATAACTATTTTATATTAAAACCGTATTTCTACTAATTTGTATTATCAAATATTACTAGAAATGAGTGAAATTTAACTAATCCGAAAAGAAAGATATTATACGACACTTGAAATCAAATCATTTTCGAAAAAACACGATACGCATTTTTCTGTTTCCTCGAAAATTTATTATCCGCAATTTCATTATTTCAATTTTATTCAATATTTTGAAATTCCATTATTTTATATGACGCAAATTTCGTTTAACGTTATAAAATTATGTGTTTCCATCAATTTTCCTTTTCTCATTAAAAAAATATAATTGTCATTGAATAATTGTATTAATATCAAAAAATTTGGGAAATTTTAAACTTTCAGAAAATGTTGATAAATTCTGTACATTGTGAAAATTTTGAAAAATCTTTAAAGCTACAAAAACTGAATCGGTCTAAAAATTTATAAACGAAAAATACAAAAAAATGTAAAACATCAATGTACATCAAAAAAATTTTCGAATAAATCTTGAAACACCAAAAAACATTACGAAGTATTGAAAATGTCAGTAAATAAAAAATTTGAAAAATGTGTGAAATTTCGGAAATAATGAATACATTTTGTAGATTATAAAAAGTTTTACAAGCTGTTTTTAAATTTTTAAGAATTAAAGAATATTTCATAGTATAAAGTTTGCAATATTTCGAAAATTTCGATGGGAATCTATTAACTATAATGATAATTGATAATTTTTTAAAATAGACCAACTTGCACCTAAAATTCTTTGATAAATTTTCTGATAAATTCTTTGATAAATTTTATACATTGTATAAAAATTTGAGAAATCTGTAAAGCTACAAAAACTGAATTGTCTTAAAATGTATAAACGAACAATACCAAAAAATGTGAAACATCAATGAATATCAATACAAGTTATCGAAAAAATCTTGAAAAACTAAAAAACATTGAAAATTGTCGAAATTGTCAGTGAATTAAAAATTTGAAAAATGTGCGAAATTTCGGAAAATATTAATAAATTTTTTAGATTATGAAAAGTTTCAGAATTTAAACGTCTACGACTATTTTTTCAAAATTTTATTATCTATAATATATCATTTTCAATTAGTTGAATATATGCCTATAATTTTTTCTTATGTATTTATTTCTCAGTTTTTTTTTATTTCTTTCACCATGCAGTAAATTTGATAAAAAATCTTCATGTACAAATTTATGAATGAGAAACACCGAAATCAAGTGGTATGAGAAATGAAATCATCATTTTGTAAAGGAATTTGAAGAAATACAGTCAATTGATATTACGTTACAAAATACGCAAAATCATCAAAATTCCTGTATCTAAAATATCGGAATCCCAAATTACTCTCATCTTGAAATTTTAAATTTCTCAATAATTGAATTCATATTATTTTCTAATTAAATTGTTGTATTTTTTACTTTCATTTTGTAGAAAATTGAAATGAAAAATTCGCCAGCAATAACTATTAACATTGAAGATTAGAAACAGTTGATTTTCAATTAGTCGATTGTATTATGGCGAATTTTTATTGAAATATTACTTCAGCAAAAAAATAAATTTTAATAATCAAACAAAGGCACTGCAGTATTTCTTATATTTAAATTTATTGTAAAATTTTATAAATAACCTCAATAATATAATTGGTTGAAAATTAATTATTTTCAATTAGTTGAATCTGTACCCATAACTTCTTATTATTTATTCATTTCTCAGTTTTTTTCATTTCTTTTACAATGCACTAAACAGATAAAAAATTTTCATCTGCAAATTTATGAATGTGAAACACTGAATTCAAATGATGAGAAAACGAATCTCCATTTTTTAAACGAATTTGAAGGAATACAGTCAATTGAAAATTGTATTACAAAATACGCTAAATTATCAAAATTCCTATATGTAAAAAAATCAAAATCCTAAATTATTCTTATTTTAAAATCATAAATTTCTCATTAATTGCATAACTATTGTTACATCATTAATTTATTGTCTTTTTTATTTTGATTTTGTGGGAAATTCAAATAAAAAAATCGGCAGAAAAAATCATCAACGTTGAAGATTAGAAACGATTAGTTTTCAGTTTTTTATTAAAATAATAATTTGATAATAAAATAAACTGTAATTATAAAACAAAGGTACTGCAATACTTTTTATTATTCAATCTATTTAAAAAATTTATTGATACTCCCTACGATTTCAACCCATTTTCAATTTCAAATCTTGTTAGCATATACGAACAAAGGTGAAAAAAGGTGGAATCAATTCGTGCTTCAACTTCATTTCACTTATACAACAAGAAAAAAACGCAAATAACTACATATTTCAAAATCACAATAAACTTGAAAATATAGCCAAAGAAGTTAAAATGAATACGAGCTTCCGACTCGGATTGGTCCTCAAGCACTGTCTCCATTAATCAAAAGCACTCTAGATAAAGGACCCTTGATCTCGGACCAGCCTATATATTTATCCCAACAAACACTCAACGACAAATAATCACGTCGAAAACCCTATTTCCCCGACACACATTTTTATCGGAAAACCCGATATTGCTCCGGGAAAAACTGCACATTCGTTTCGCCCTTGTAAAAATGGCTACTCCCCTCGATTTACTCGCTATTTCATCGTTTTTTTTCTGTTTTGTGCTCGAACCCGTCGAAAAATAACAGATGCCTCTTTTTTTCCTGCGCAGGACAATTTGCTGCTGTACAATCACGCGCGACTCATGGCGCAGAATAATCACAGCAAGGAGTACCTCGTGAGCATCATGTTCTCTCATTACGATCAGAACAACAACGGCAATCTGGAGCGCGACGAACTCGAACAGGTAAAAAGGCGGATTTGATTGACGAAATATCGCGAGGGCGATTTGTCAGTTGTAGTCAGGTTCGTTGATAACGGATTTTGAATGCTATTAATTGGGAATTATTGCCCATGCGACACCCAGATAACGGAGAGAGAGGATTTGGAGCAGCTGAGCAGAGGATGCTCGTTGGGCCATATGATTAGTTACGATGACACTAACGGCGACGGTCGACTGAGCATCAACGAGTTTTATATGGCTTTCAGCAAGCTTTACAGTAATTACACGTTTTTTACCAATTACTTTTTTTAGCGATATCGAGGTTTGGGGGGAAGGTTTGACGATTGCGTAGCAGTGGCGCCGGAACAGGGGGGGGGGGGCAGCAATGCTTTTTGCCCTCCCAATAATTATGGTAAACGTCGAAAATTGAATTTCGAATTATGTCATTCTCTTGAAAAAATATGTTCGAAAATTTTTTAAGGTTCGCTCTATACAAAAATGATGAAAATTCCAAAAAATGGTCGTTATAAAACATACTGAAAAAGTTGACAGTTTTTGCGAACAAATTTTTGAAACTCAAGAAAAAAATCATTGCCTAGCATTTTCAGAAAACTGATAGAATTTCGAAAAAGCTCAGCAGTAAAGAAAATTTCAATAGTCATCAAAGAAACTTTGTATTTTTGCATATGATTTCGAAAAGCTTTAGGTATACTTCAATCACATAAGTTTCAATTTTTATGTGTTTAGTTTAAGTATGATTCGTGTATAGGTTTCAAAAAAATTGCCAAACGTTTTTAAACTACAAACAAACGCTAAAAATACTTGAAAATTTGAAATTTTTTTATTATTTAAGTTTTTCTCAGAATTCTCAAAACTTATTTAAGAGTAACGAGTTTGATATGTACAGTAGACTGATAAAATTTTTAAGCATGTCGGAGCTCGCGAAAATTAAATTTTTTATGAAAAATATAGTAGCAATTTTTAATTATAATTTAAAAGATGTAATTTGATCATTAACTCGCCTAATAAATTATGGTATTCTCGTGTATAATTTTATCATACAATAAAAGATAAACAATTAAAAACATTTTTCACAGATTTCTGAGATTTGAGAACATCAAAACATGTTGCAAAACACAAACAATGGTCATATATAAAAAAACACAAAAACTGCTGTAGACTGCATTTTTTTATTCTCCTTAAGCGTAAATATTTTTGCATCGTATAAAATTGTTAATATATAACTTTTACTTCACTTTCAAGTGAAGCAAAATTGAAATTTTACGCAGTTTTCCTTGTTATTCTAGATTTTATAAGATTCAAAATAACTTTATAATATTTGCGAAATTTCATTTGAAATTCATTAGATTCTTATGAGGCAACAAATTAAATTCTTCCATGTTTTCTGAAATCGCAAGAGTAAGCTATATAAGTTATCGAAAATTTTATAATTTGCGCTTGTAGGTTTTCAAAAAACCTAGAAACCTCTGGGATTTCTTCAAAGTTTTTTGAAATCTTATAAGAGCGACAAATAAGATTCTGAAAATTTGTAAAAGGCCCTAATGAAATTTTTCAAATCTTCCCGAATTGAAATTTTCAGTGAGAATTTTTAAAATAATTTAAGGATATTGAAGAAATCAGTCGATCAATTGAATTTTAATCGATTTTCAATTATTATGAATAAAATAAAATATAAATTACAATAATTTTCATAATTATTAAACTTCAACATTAATTTCGATCTAAGTATTAACGTCATTTTTATATTCGTGTAATAATTGAACAGTACGTTGCAATAAAATAGAGTCATAAAGTTACAACAATAATGATTAATCGAATTATATATATAAAAAAAGTTTTTGCCCCCCCCCCCAAAAAAAAATTTGGTTCCGGCGCCTCTGGGTTTTTATGAAATTTTGTCAAAATTCATTAAGTTTGAAATTCGAAAGTTCAAAGTTCCTCACATTTTGCAATATTTTCGAAAAATATACTAATTTTTTTTTATTCCCTATAACTTGGTCAAAACAATTTCTGAAATTTTCGTATTTTATGCTATTCATACAATTTTGTCATCTTTTTTGGTATTTTCATAGATTTTTTAAAATTATGTGATTCGCATTACATATTTCTCGAATTCAATCCTGAAATATTGAAATTTGAAACGATTTTAAAAATTTGTAAAAGGCCCTAATGAAATAATTCTGAAATCTTCCCGAATTGAAATTTTCAGTGAGGATTTTGAATATAATTTAAGGGTGTTGAGGAAATGAGTCGATCGATTGAATTTTAATCGATTTTAAATTATTATGATTAAAATAAAATATAAATTACAATATTTATTTAATAATTATTAAACTTTCAACATTAATTTCGATGTAAGTATTATTGTCATTTTTATATTCGTGTAATAATTCAACAGTATGTTGGAATAAAATAGAGTGATAAAGTTAAAACAATAATGAATCATCGAATTATATATATATATAAAAACAAAGTTTTGCCCCCTCCCCCCCCCCAAAAAAAAAAAATTTGGTCCCGGCACCTCTGTTGCGTGGGGTTTACCCGAGTCGAAAGTTCGTATTCGTTTTGAATTCTTTGAATGTGTTTTTAACTTCATTTTGATTTTAAAATATGTACATAGTTATTAGAGATTTTTCTTGTTTTACAAGTGAAATGAAGTTGAAGCCAGAATTGATTTCACCTTTTTTCCATCTTCGTTCGTCTTCGATTAAAAAATTGAAAATTGAAAATAGGGTGAAATGGTTGGGATTATCAATAAAATTTTGAAATAGATTAAAAAATGAAGAATATACCAAAATCTTTGTTTTATTCAAGTGCAGGGAACGATCTCTCAGAGCCAAAAATGAAACAGTTGTTACACCATATTATACTTTGTCTTTATTCTCATAATGGTGTCAAGCTTTCGACTGGATATCCCAGTCTTCATCAGGACTTCTTTCAAGGAAGATCTTTACATAACAATAGCAACTAATGAACACCTCTTATAAATAACGTACAATAATATATAACGTGTGACATTATTCCTCAAAACTAACTGTTCTCTCGTCATGAGGTGTTACTCCTACCACGAACAACAAGCTACTGATACTTTGTTTTATTATTAACATTAATTTTACTATAGAATTCATATTTCAATGAATAATTCACCTCAATACAATCGACTAATTAAAAATCTATCGTTTCTAATCTTCAATGTAAATATTTTTTTTCAACCATTGTTTTTACTTGAATTTTCTACAAAATCATAGTAAAAAAGGAAATAATTAAATAATATAATAATGGTTATGTAATTAATGAGAAATTCACAATTTTAAGATGAGAAAAATTTGTAATTCCGATATTTTAGATAGAGCAATTTTGAAAACTTTGCGTTATTTGTAGCACAATACTAAATTGACTGTTTTCTTTCAATTTAGTTCAAAAATTATAATTTTGTTTTCTGATTGTTTGAATTCAGTGTTTCTCAGTCATAAAATGTAGATGAAAATTTTTTATCCAATATACTGCATGGTAAAAAAAATGAGAAAAACTGAGAAATAAATACATAAATAGAACAACAATTTGAAAATAAAAAATTATGAATTCAATAAATTGCGGGGTTTATCAATAAATTTTGAAATAAATGAAAAAATGAAGAATATATCTGTACTTTCTTTTTATTATTCAGATTAATTTTATTATTCAATCAATATTTCAATGAAGAAGTTCACCTTCATACAATCGACTTATTGAAAATCAATCGTTTCTAATCTTCATTGTTAATATTTTTTTCTAGCGATTTTTTTACTTGAATTTTCTACAAAATTATAGTAAAAAAGACAATAAATAAATAACATACTAATAGTTAAGTAATTGATGAGAAATTTACAATTTCAAGATGAGAATTATTAGGGATTCTGATATTTTAAAAACAGGAATTTTGAAAACTTTGCGTATTTTGTAACAAAATATTCAATTGACTGTATTCCTTCAATTTCGTTTAAAAAATAATGATTTTGTTTTCTCATCATTTGAATTAAGTGTCTCTCATTCATGAATTTATAAATGAAAATTTTTTTTCTAATTTACTGTAACGTAAAAAAAATTTTTTTTTTAACTAAGAAATGAATACATAAAAAGAAGTTACAGTTTATAGGTTCAACTAATTGAAAATAAAAAATCATGAATAAAAAAAATTGTAGGGATTATCTACAAATTTTGAAATAAATAAAAATATGAAGAATATATCTGTACCTACTTTTCATTATTAAAATTTATTTTATTATTAAATCAATATTTAAATAAAAAATTTACCTTAATACTATCGACTAATTAAAAATCAATCGTTTTCAATCATCAATGTAAAATTTTTTTTCTAGCGTTTTTTTCTTGGATTTTCTACCAAATCGAAGTAAAAAAGACAATAAACTAAAATCATAGTAATAATTATGCAATTATTGAGAAATTTAACTTTTCGAGTTACGAAGAATTTAGGATTCTGATTTTTCAGATACAGGAATTTTTAAAATTTTGCGTATTTTGTTACACAATATTTAATTGACTGTATTATTATGAATTCGTTTAAAAATGATGATTTGTTCTGTCATCAGTTGAATTCAGTGTTTCTCATTCATAAAATTGTAACCGAAAATTTTTTATTCTATTGACTGCATAGTAAAAAAATGAGAAAAACTGAGAAATAAATACCTACATAAAAAGAAGTCATTGTTATAGATTCAACCAAATTAAAAATAATAAATCGTAAATCAATCAAATTGTTGAGATTATTGAATAAATTTTGAAATAAATTAAAAAAATGAAGAATTTTACAGTATTTTTATTTTATTATAAGAAGAGTTTTATTATAGAATTATTATTTCGATGAATAATTCACCTTAATACTATCGAATAATGGAAAATCAATCTTTCTAATTTTTAATATTAATATTTTGTCTACCGATTTTTTTACTTGAATTTTCTACGAAATCTGAATAAAAAACACAAAAATTCAATAACATATTATAAGTTATGAAATTAATAAGAAGTTTTTAAAATCAAGATGAGAATAATTTGGGATTCTGATATTTTAGATACAGTAATTTGTAAATTTTTCGTATTTTGTAACACAATATTCAATTGATTGTATTTTTATGAATTCGTTTTAAAAATGATGATTTGTTTTCACATCATTTGAATTCAGTGATCTCATTTATAAAATTGTATGTGCAAAATTATTTGTTTAATTTACTACATGGTAAAAGAAATGAAAAAAACTGAGAAATAAATACATAAAAAGGAGTTATGGGTATAGATTCAACTAATTGAAAATAATGAATTATAAATTAATAAAATTAATTAAAAATAGTCGTAAGCGTTAAACTCAAACTCGTATAGAAATAACGCCACAAAATTTATAAAGGTGTACATTTAATATATTTAAAAAAACTGGAGAACGCGTTTCAAGGATGAAATTAAGGTGAAATACAAAAATTAAAAAAAAATACTAGCTGAATAACAGCTAGTAAAACTTTTTATAATCTACAAAATGTATTCATATTTTCCGAAATTTCACACATTTTTCAAATTTTTTATTGACGACATTTTCAATACTTTTCAATGTTTTTTAGTATTTCAAGATTTATTCGAAAAATTTTTTTAATGTACATTGATGTTTCACATTTTTTGGTATTTTTCGTTTATAAATTATTAGGCCCATTCTGTTTTTGTAACTTTAAAGATTTCTCAAAATTTTCACAATGTACAGAATTTATCAACATTTTCTGAAAGTTTAAAATTTCCCAAATTTTTTGATATTAATACAATTATTAAATAACAATTATATTTTTTTAATGAAAAAAGGAAAATTGATAGAAACACATAATTTTATAACGTTAAACGAAATTTGCGTCATATGAAATAATGGCATTTCAAAATATTGAATAACATTGAAATAATTAAATTGAGGATAATGAATTTTTGAGGAAACAGAAAAATACGTATCGTGTTTTTTCGAAAATAATTTGATTTCAAGTGTTGTAATAGTACATTATGTAACGTAGTGCAAGGGTCGAATTTGGCGAAGACGAGGGTTCAGGCACGAGGCGACGCCGAGGGTTTGAATCGTCTTCGCAAAATGAGACACTTGCACTAAGTTGCATACAGTATTTTATGCAATTCTAGTCTCAAAGCCCGTCCAAATGTAAAACATTTCTAGTAATTTTTTACAATACGAATTAGTAGAAATACGGTTTTACCATAAAATAGTTAAAAGTTGTAGATTGAAATAGTAAAACCAGCTTACCATTTGGAATTGGGTTGAGGACGAATTTTAGTTGCAAGTTGGTCTATCTTTTTTATCATTAATATAATAATAATAGTTTATAGATTTCCATCGATATTTTCAAAACTGTTGTAAACTATTTACGATAAAATATTCTTAATTTTTAAAGATTTAGAAATTAATTTTGATACTTTTCATAATCTAAACAGTTTACTAATATATTTCAAAATTTCACACATTTTTCAAATTTTTTATTTACTGAAATTTTCAGTAATTTTCAATGTTTTTTTAGTTTTTCAATATTTATTCGAAAATTTTTATTTATGTACATTGATGTTTTATATTTTTTGTTATTTTTCGTTTAAAAATTAGTTCCGAAATAATGCTACAACATTTATAAAGGTGTACATTAAATATATAAAAAAACAAGACACCACGATTGAAATATGAAATTGAGGTTAAATACTAAAAAAGCATTTTACATCATTTTGCAACTTTAAAGTGCGAAAAAAGTCGAAATCAATGGTTTTCAACATTTTCACCTACAAATTGCAAATACTGACTCTTAAAAAAGTTGAAATTCAACATAAAATTTCGACTCAGGCTTCATGAATAAATTTACCAAGTAATTCTTCTCCAATTCGAATTCAACTTTAAAACAATCAAATCCTCCACATCCACTACATTTCATATTTCCAATCAACCGTAGCATTCCAAAAATATTTTCCCTTTTCCTTCCCTTCCTCAAAACAACACCAACTTTTTTCATATACGCGAAAATCCCCGCTATCTCGATTCCACCTCGACTCGTCAATCAGCGATCGCGCAAAATAACAAAACGTTTTTTCAGGCGTATCGGTAGTTTCGCTCGACAAATCCTTGGAGATAAATTATATATCATCGAGAGTCGGCGACAGCGTCGAGATAAAATGCGACGTCACGGGAACGCCGCCGCCTCCTTTAATGTGGCGGCGAAACGACGCGGAATTGGAGGCTCTCGCGGAATCCGAGGTGAAACATACGCGTGCATAATCGCACCCGCGAAGAGCTTACGCCATCGATTTCTTCCCCCCCCCCCTCCCCTCTAACGAAAATGTCAAGCGACGCACCGGGAAAATAATATCCTCCCTCATCCCCGAATCCGCGGGATCGCCGACTCGGCGAAAGTTTCGCGGATTCCGCAAAAACGAGCTTTTCAGATAAAAATGAAATTTTGTAGTTTACCCGCGATTGTGACGTTGCTTTTGTTTTGGGGGATTATGGGTAATGAGAGGAAAAGGAGATTTTTGGGAAATATGATTTAGTTTAATTTTAAAGTAGGACGCTTCATTTTTCGTAATTTGTCGCGTGATGTATAACAAGTCGGTTACTTGGTGGTTTCGTGAGATTTTTTTTTTTGTGTTTGGTGAACTCGAAATAGTCACGTTCATGGATGGAACGTTAACACGTCATTCAGGAGTAAGGAAAAAATTTCGTCTTACAAAAATCACGAAAAATTACAATTTTGTTATAGGAACTCTTCATTTTCTCAAACTTCTTATTTTTTTCTATTAATTCATTTTTCGTAATTTGTCGCGCGGTGTTACAAGTCTGTTACTTGGCGATTTTGTGATATTTTTTGTTTTTGGTGTTTGGTGAACTCGAAATAGTAACGTTCATGGATAAAACGTTAACACGTCATTCAGGAGTGAGGGAAAAATTTCGTCTTACAAAAATTACGAAAAATTACAATTTTGTTATAGGAACTCTACGTTTTGTTTAACTTTGAGAATTTACTTGAAACCGATCGTTGTGTCTTTCAGATTACAGAAAACATATGTTTTATCATTTTAACTTATTTGATTCTTTATAACCAATATTTTCATTCTTTCTTTTTTATTATATGTATTTGCATTATTTATTATCATTACTATTTTCATTTTTAAATAAAGTTTTTATTGCAATTATAGAAAATATTCTTGGGAGAAGTTTTTTTTATTTTTATTGCATTACAATCTATTTTATTATTATTTCATTTTTAAATAAAATTATTATTGCAATAACTAACCATATTTTAGTAATTGTTTTTGATTTTTATTGTATTCAAATTTATTTTACATCTATAAATTTTATCAATATATATATATTTTTTTCAAAACTATTTTCATTTTCATCCAGAATCATTATTGCAACAATCAAAAATATTTTACTTGGTTTATTTGATTTTTATTGCATTAAAATCTATTTCATCACTTTTCTCATTTTAAGAATAAATTATTATTGCAATAATAAAAAATATTGTTTATTACCGTTGATATCATTAGATATCAACGATTTATATTATTACGATAATATTTTATTAGATTAACATCTATTTTAGTACTTTTTTTATTTAGATAGAATTATTATTGCAATAATCGAAAATACTTTAGTTATTTAATTTCATTCTTATTTGCATTTGAATTAGTTTTAATTTTTTTACTATTTAAATTATTATACTATGTACATATTATTTTTTAAACTCTTCAATTTTGTATAGAATTATTATTAAAATGATAAAAAATATTCTGAGAAATTTATCGTTTATTAGATTTTTATTGCATCAAAATCAATATTATTACTTTTTTCATTTTGAGATGGAATTATTATTACATAGTTAACAAAATTTTGATTAGTGTACTTGATTTTTATTGCATTAACATTTATATTACAACTATTTATAAATATTATTATAAAATATGAATTTATTTTTATTTAGAATTATTATACCAATAATCGAAAATGTTTTAGTTATTTTATTTTATTTTTGTTGCATTAAAATAAATTTCATTACTTTTCTCATTTTTAGATTGAATTATTATTGCAATAATAAAAAATATTCTTAGTTATAGTTTATTTGATTTTTATGGCATGAAAATTCATTTTATTACTTTTTTTATGTTTAGATAGAATAATGTTTGCAATAATCTAAAATATTTTATTTATTTTATTCTATTTTCATTTGCATTAAAATTTATTTTACCACTATTGATATTATTCATATTATTTTATTATATACATATTTATTTTGTAACTCTTCATTCTTGTTTAGAATTATTATTGCAATAATAAAAAATATTTTTAGTTATAGTTTATTCTACTTTTATTGCATTGAAATGAATTTTATAACTTATTTCATTTTTAGATATGAATATTATTGCAATAATTTAATTATTTAAAAAAAAAGATTGTGGGTTATTCAAATCAATATTCTGTGAAAAGAAATCTCAATTATTTTCAATTCTTATCATTAGTAAATCAATGTTAGGGATTTCTATTGAAAAAAATACACGAGTTTGAAATTTTTTCACTAATAAACTATTTTAATCATCTTTTTTATTTAAGTGAGAACTTGACAAAATTTTCATTGTTACCTTTGAGAACCAGAACTATCGAGCTTGAGTTTTTCAAAATAATGGAGCGTTTATAAAAAAGTTTAAAAAAAAATTGTTTTCGCTCCGAAACTTTTAAATTGTATTAACAAACAATTTAAAAATTTATATTTAAAAGGTAAATTAGCGAAATCTAGAAATTTTCGATTGCACTTTTTTGAGTATTCAAACCATCGAATTTTTGTTTAATTTGTAAATTATTCGCAGTTCAAAAATAGTCATTCCCTTGTATTCCAAAATTCAAAATTTTTAATTAGATAAACTTTTATAAATTCATGTTTTTGGCAAACCTATTAAATGACTATTTTAAAAATTCTGGTTCAGTCGAAGAAACTTACATTTCTAATTACTGAAATGTAGTAACTTTACTTTTCACCTTAATTTCAAAAAAAGTTCGGAAATCTAAAAAGTAATCAATTTTTTTTCCAGGAAATTCGTCAATAGTCAATTACAAATTTTCTTATAAAAGTGACTGGGGAAATGCAATTTTCCACTGAACTCTTTCTACTTGAAAGCCTATTTTATGTTCTCTCTACTTTCAGCACCACTAATGGATTTTCACGGATCTCGTACAAATATTTCTCATAGTTACTTCCGAAAACCTCGATCTACCCAATTTCCACGTTTCCACAACGAAAAACTCTTTCCCCAAAATGTTGCTGGCATTTTCAAGTCAATAAGATTTCCCCCCAAAATTTTACCCGAGTCAGTTCTCATTTCAAAAACGAAAACTAATTTTCGTCAAAATAAAAAATACACTTGATCGTTTTCTGCGTCATCCATCAAAGTTCTGATTCGTTCGAGGCAGAGAAATTGTGAACAATAATCCAAGTTCGATCGAGTTTCGGCAGAGTTCGGCCGAGAGAATTTTATATTTCACGTTCCAATAACCATGTACACACAGTAACTTAACAAAAGTTCGATCAAAGCCTGGAGTTTGCTCGACTTTCATTAATGTCAATCAATTTCTGATTGTCTCCAATCATTTAAAAGCTTGTAAGATGAAGTGTATTAACAATGATAAGGAAAATCTCCTAGGATGGTATCTATTGTGCATAAATTTTTTGTGCACTGTTGACTTTTTGCATAGATTTATAATACATACACATTTTTGTATCATTAAGCAAGTATTGGTATTATTTACAAGTATTTTTGAATTACTTTTTCGTCATTATGAATAAATTTTCATGATATAATTGTTACCAATGTGACATTAGTGTATGTTCGGAAGTGTTCGGGGATGTTCGGAAGTGTTCGGAAATGTTCGGGTATGATCAGAAGTGTTCGGGTATTAAGTGTTAAGTCTTAAGTCTTAAGTGTTAAGTGCTAAGTCTTAAGTGGCAAGTCTTAAGTCTTAAGCCTTAAGTATTAAGTGTTAAGTCTTAAGTCTTAAGTCTTGAGTCGGTGGACTAAAAATGTCGGCGGGGGAGAAAAGTTTTTTTATAATATAGAGAGATAATTGCAATAAATATATGTATGCACAATGTTAACAATGCACAAAAAATTCACCTACAATACAAACCACCCATTATTAATGTAAAACTATTTCCCGAAAAACATTTTCAAAATTAAGTGTCTCCCATGGTTTATTGCAGAATTTGCATAATTCCAGTATAAAATGCATGTAGTGAAACTTTTGAGAAACGTCTTCAATTCACTATTCAGACGTTCATTTCCTAACACAATTCGTGCCATTCTTCTCGATCGAATTAAAAGACTCGCGTGGGAAAAAATCCTGATTCAGGAAAATTTGTTTCCCCAGATACACATTTTCAGTGATGGAACCTTGTACATCAAAAGGGCCCAGCTTATTCATACTGGAAATTACTCTTGCCACGCGCTGAGAAACAAGGAAGTCGTGCAAACCCACGTTCTCACGGTTCACAGTGAGTTCTTTTTTCATTTTCTGCAATAATCGTGTAACGAATTTTATTCAACGGTGTGTGGAAAAGGCCACTTTTTCACACGCTCGAGCGATGCAGAACTGGCATTTCCACACGTTGTTGAATAAAATATAGTCCTTGACAAGTGTTTGTGATATTTCTTAGATTTGTTGAAAAAAAACTTTTCCACAATAGTGAAGAAACATTTATTATTTATTTATTTATTTTATTTGATTTTTTGCATTTTTAAGATTGATAATTGATAATCAACTGTTATTTTGAATTTAAAAATTTTGAATTCGAATTTCAATTAAAAATGTCAAAATAAAATCTTAGAAAATTTTAGAAATTCTAGAAATAATGGAATTATAAGAAATTTTAAAACTCTTGATACGAAAATCTTCAGAATTTTTGACATCTTAAAGAATTTTGAAAATATTGATATTTCGGGAATCCCTATACCAGTTTTTAATTTTTTTAAACTTGAGTTTTGAAGTAAAAGAAAGTTTCTTAGAATTTTCAACATAAACAACAATTTTGAAAAATTTTTGCGAATTCAATAATTTTCTACATTTAATTTTAAATCTAAAACTTTTTTTTTCATTTATTTTTTTTTTATTAATTATTTTTATTTATTTCAAATATACTATTTCCCTTATGAAAAAAAACTATCAGAAACTATGAAAAACTATTAGAAACTATTAAATTATTTCAATAGTTTCTGTAGTGTTAATAATTTACTTCCTGTAGTTTTCTATAGTTTTCATAGTTTCTATAGTTTTAATAATTTTCATTATGCCAATAGTTTTTATAGTTTCAATATATTTTGTTCTTCTATAATTTCCATCTCGATTTCCATATATTAAATTAGTCTCAATAATTTAATCCCTTCTTCTAGCCCTTACGCTGTTTTGTTCCTATTTTTTGAAATATTTTTTAATATTTTTGTTAAAATTTTTCAACTTTCGATTTTCTTGAACACTAATTTTCCGAATTCTATCAAAAATATCAAAATGTAATTTATCAATTATTTGAATTAAATGAATGTTAGTAGGTAATTTAATTAATCGTCTAATTTGGTTTATTTATTGAAGTTTTATTCTAATTCAAAATTATAATTTAATGTATTTCCATGTGAAAAGTTCAGTTTCAGATAATTTGAATTCTTGAAAATTTTGTTTTGTTTTCCTAGAATTCGTTAATACTTATCATTCAAATATAATTTATCAATTATTTGAATTGGATAAGCATCCATTGGTAATTTAATTAATCATCTAATTTTGTTTATTGGAGAAAGTTTTATTTAACTTCAAAATAACAATTTATAATATTTTGAATGTGAAAACGTCAGTTCCAGAAAATTTGAATTCTTGAACATTTTGTTGGGTTTTCCTAGAATTCGTTTATACTTATCATCGAAATATAATTTATCCATTTTTTGAATCAAATGAATGTCCATAAGTGACTTTATAATTTATTTAATTCGGTTTATTTACTGAAGTTTTATTTAACTTTTAAATAACAATTTAATGTACTTAAATATTCAAATACATTTAGTTGATATTAATTAAAAATACATTATAAATACATTAAATCATTAGGTTTCTATAGTTTTAAGAATTGTCATTCTGCCAATAGTTTTCATAATTTCAATATATTGTTCTTCTCTAATTTTCATAGTAAATTAGTCTCAAACATTTAATCCCTTCCTCTAGCTTATAATTTATTTAATCATGTTGATAATATCTCTTATCATAGTTTTCAAAGTTCTGATAGTTCCAATGATTTCCCTTCAATAGTTAACATAGTTGTCATAGTTCCAATAGTTTTTTTTTCAATATCATATACTTTCCTTTGGATAGTTTCTAAAGAACTCAATTAAGAAGCTCCACCCTTATGAAAAAAAACTATTGGAAACTATTAGAAACTATTAGGAAACGATTGAATTATTTCAATAGTTTTAATAGTGTTAATAATCTCCTTTCCTATAGTTTTCTATAGTTTCAATAGTTCCTATAATATTCATGCTAATAGTTTCAACAGTATCAATAATTTCTCTTTCAATAGTTTCCATAGTTTCTATAGTTTCAATAATTTTCCTACCAATAGTTTTCATAATTTCAATAGGTCCTATAATATCCATGTCAATAGTTTTAATAGTATCAATAATTTCTCTTTCAATAGTTTCCATAGTTCCAATAGTTTATCTTTCAATAGTTTTCATAGTTACTATAGTTTTAACCATTTTCATTCTGCCAATAGTTTTCATACTTTCAATATATTGTTCTTCTATGATTTCCATTGCAAATGAGTCTCAATTATAAATCCCTTCCTCTAGTTGATAATTTATTTCTTTGTGTTAACAATTTCTCTTCTCACAGTTTTCAAAGTTCTGATAGTTCTAATGATATCCCTTCAATATTTAACATAGTTGTCATAGTTCCAATAGTTTTTTTCAATATAATATACTTTCCTTTAAATAGTTTCTAAAGTACTCTATTAAAAAGGTTCACCCTTATAAAAAAAACTATTAGATACTTTTAGAAACTATTAGAAAACGATTGAATTTTTTTAATAGTTTCAATAGTGTTAATCATTTCTTTTCTTACAGTTTTCTATGGTTTTAATAGTTTCTATAATGTCCATGCTAATAGTTTCAATATTTAAAATAGTATCAAGAATAATTCTCTTTCAATAGTTTCCATAGTTTCTATAGTTTCAATAATTATCCTACTAATAGTTTACATAGTTTCAATAGTTCCTTTAATAACGATGCAAACAAATTTAATAGTATCAACAATTTATCTATCAATAGGATTCTATGGTTCCAATAGTTCAGCTTTCAATAGTTTTCATAGTTTCTATAGTTTCAATAGTTCCTCTAATAACCATGCAAATAGATTCAATAGTATCAATAATTTATATATCAATAGGTTCTATAGTTCTAATAGTTTAGCTTTCAATATTTTCCATAGTTTTGATATATTGTTCTTCTATAATTTCCACAAGATATTAGTCTCAAATATTTAAACCCTTCCTCTAGTTGATAATTTATTTCATTATGATAATAATTTCCCTTCTCATAGTTTTCAAAGTTCCGATAGTTCTAATGATTTCCCTTCAATAGTTAACATAATTGTTATAGTTCCAATAGTTTCTTTTTCAATATCATATATTTTCCTTTAGATAGTTTCTAAAGAACACAATTAGGAAGTTTCAGTTAAGATAATCCAATATCGTAAAAACATCATTATGTATTTTTCATACACATATTCATCATTCACACACATACTATTGGAAAACTTATTTTCGAACAATTGTAGACTACATAAAATTAGCAGGACCAATTATTGCTAACTTTTACATATCATACGTTCTGCTTAATTACATAAGTCGAAATACGATTTTGGAATGTAAACGATGAGTATTAAATTATTTTGCTGAGTCAAACTAATAGTATGCTATTCGTAACTACTGAAAACTATAAGCAACTATTGATAAATAGTTACCAATAGTTTTTTTTCCTAAAGGTTTCATCAAAATATCGAAATTCACAGGAATCGAATAACGTTCAATTATTAAAAATTTCATCATTTTATGTGTTTGAATTTTATTCTTTCATTTATTTCTTTTTTCATTAATTAACGTATTTTATTTTGTAATGTATAACAAACTTGTGTGACTATTCACATTGATAGCCACGCCAGAGGTGAAAGTGACCCCACGGTTGCAATCTCGGGGACCCGGGGAAGAAGCCACGATGTCGTGCCACGCGGTCGGGGAGCCTCTGCCCCGGGTCGAGTGGCTGAAAAACAACGACCCCCTGCACGACGAGAAGGAAAAATACAAAGTCGTCGGGAACGGAACCAGGTTGATCATAAGGAACATCGAGTACGCTGACACGGGGGCTTACATGTGCCAGGCGATCAGCGTGGGAGGCCTCACCCGTGATATAAGCAGCTTAGTTGTTCAAGAACAGCCTTTATCGAGTGAGTTTCCCGGGAGCTGAAGGCGCCTTCCACGCGATATCGCGAATTTTTTTTCGCGCTTTTCAAAGGGAATAAATGCTGCAAAATATGCTTTCGACGGCGCAAGTTTTTCACCGGCGCGCTCGTGAAAAAAAAAAACGAGCGGCTCAGGGATTGAATAACCGAGCTTTTCTTTTTGCGGAACAACTAGTCGCTGAATCCGCGGGATGGTTTTTTTTCCACGTCAGTTCGCGAAAATTACGATCGATTCGGGTGTTTTTTCGTTTTTTTTGTTCACGTTTGGGTTTCGTTGTTTTGGGCTGTAAGGGAGTTATTCAGAATGCCCCGAAAGCGTAAGAATCTCTGCCAAAACTTTTTGTGAGTAGAATGCGGACGGACGTCAAAATTGGGGAAATTCGTTGAAAAAATGGACGATGGCACGGAAAATTTTTGCCGTTACATGTAAAATCGCTATTCAAATTTTATAAATTTCATTACAAAAATCCAGATGGAAACTCCAATTGGTCATGACCAATTTTTCTGAGTTTTTGATTGGTATTTCCAAAACTCTATTTGGAAACTTTATTCGAAAATTTCGATCGGATTAACTTCTTTATGAAAATTCTTTAAAAAAAACGACGAATAAAAGAAAAATTTCATTAAATTCACCAAAGTCTGTGAAACATCAAGGTCCCACAGTTCAAAGGTTAAATTATTGAATGTTGTCATGAAAATAGTGAACCTCTTGTATTTGTTGTTTGGTTTAAAATCTCGATATAGAAGCATAGACTGCAATTATTACTGAATACACTGTAAAAAAACATTCGTAAAATTACTACTAATAGTCTGTACTTTTACTAGACTATAGTTAAATTTTACTATACCAAAAGTTGTAAATTTACTGATTCATTTGTAAAATAACTAGAGAATCGTAAAAAAACATTAATGTGCGATGTAAATTCACCTGGAAGATGGTAAATTTACATCGCCCTAGTAAAATAATTAGTTTTTAGTCAACTAAAACTGGGACCTACTTTAAAATTACTGAAAACACCACCTATCGCATTTTTACTAGGAATCGTTAATTAAACCAGCGATTAATAAATATAATTGTATTATAATAGTTAATGTACTGCTATATTTAGTGTAGTTTTACCAACATCTAGTAAAAGTACTACTTTTAAAGTAGGTCCCAGTTTTAGCTACATGGAAACTAGTAATTTTACGAATGATTTTTTACAGAATAAAATTTCCAATTAGAGTTTCCATCTGGATTTTTTCAGCCGTAATTTCAGTTCGTTAGACACTTTCGTTGCATCCATTTCAGTAGCATCTAAATTCGTTCTATGGTTTAAGTTGCATCTACATCCGTTGCATCCATTTCAGTTGCATCTACATCCGTTGCATCCATTTCAGTTGCATCTACTTACGTTCAATCCACTCCCGTTGCATCTAATTTCGTTGCATCCATTTAAGTTACATCTACACCCGTTGCATCCATTTAAATTTCATCTACATATGTTGCACCCACTTCAGTTGCATCTAAATCTGTTGCATCCATTTAAGTTGTATCTACATCCGTTACATCTATTCCAGTTGCATCTTATATCGTTGCATCCATTTAAGTTACATCTACACCAGTTGCATCCATTTGAATTGCATCTACATATGTTGCATCCATTTCAGTTGCATCTAAGATCGTTGCATCCATTTAAATTGCATCTACATCTACATAATTAGAACTCGGTTCGCTTCAAATTTAACTAAAAAACGTTGGGTTTTAAACAAATGGATTCTGCAGACTAAAAAAGCCACAAAAATTGGATTTTTACAGCGGCCACAAATGAGGAGCGGAGGTTCTTTTCTTTCCACGAATGGGGAATTTCCGTCTACGAACCGTCCACTTGCCGGCTTTATCACCAAATTCGATCGGACGACGTTATTCCCGGGACACAAGTAAGTTACACGGTCCATGTAGAAAGTAGGAAAATGCTATTTTCGTACTATATCAAACGATTTTCTCTGATGCGTGATACGCTCAGGAAATATTGTTTTTTTATGCATTGATGTGCATAAAAACTTTCCTCGGAATTTCGTTATTTTAAAATGTATTATTTTTCATTATTTTCATTTATTTTATGCATTATTTTAAATTCAAAAATGTATAACTTGATTATTTCAAATTTTATTCGTTAAATCATTAATCCATTATTTTCATTTTCATTTTTTAGTGTGAAATTTCATTTCTTCAAATAATGTTAAGTTTGTTTGACTTTATGAAACAATGTGTTTCCGTAAATGTTTCAATTGCCATAAAAAAATTAATAATTGTTGAAAAATAATAATATTATTCATGAATAAATCAATAATAATTGATTATTGATTTTTTTATTTATTACTTATTTATTATTATATTAATTTATTATTTATTATTTATAAATAAATAATAATATTCATATGAAAAATTGGAAAGTTTGTAGACTCTTAGAAAATGTTGATAAATTTTGTACATTATGGAAAATTTTGAGAAATCTGTAAAGCTACAAAAACTGAATCGGTCTATAAATTTTTAAACGAAAAATAAGAAAAAATGTAAAACATCAATGTACATTAATAAAAATTTTCGAATAAATCTTGAAAAACTAAACAAAATTGAAAATTATGGAAAATGCTAGTAAATAAAAAATTTGAAAAATGTGTGAAATTTGGGAAAATATTAGTAATTTTTTTAGATTATGAAAAGTTTCAGAATTTTTGTCCAAATCTTTAAAAATAAAAGAATATTTTATCGTATGGAGTTTACATCAATAGTTTTGAAAATTTCGATGGATATCTATACACTATTAATATTATAATAACGATTAAAAAGATAGAATAACTTGCAACTAAAATTCTTCCTCAACCCTATTCCAAATAGTAAGCTGGTTTTACTATTTCAATCAACACCTTTTAACTATTTTATGGTAAAACCGTATTTCTACTAATTTGTATTGTAAAAAATTTCTGGAATTGTGTAAAATTTGACTAATCTGATAAGAAAGATATTTTATGACACTTGAAATCAAATTATTTTCGAAAGAACACGATACGTATTTTTCTGTTTCTTTGAATTATCCGCAATTTCATTATTTCAAATTTATTCAATATTTTGAAATTCCATTATTTCATATGACGCAAATTCCGTTTAATGTTATAAAAATATGTGTTTCCATCAATTTTCATTTTTTTCTTAAAAAAAAAATATAATTGTTATTTAATGATTTGATTAATATCAAAAAATTTGGGAAATTTGTAGACTTTCAGAAAATATTCATAAATCTCGTACATTGAGGAAAATTTTGAAAAATCTGTAAAGCTACAAAAACTGAATAAGTCTCAAAATTTCTAAACGAAAAATACCAAAAAATGAAAAACATCAATGAATATCAATAAAAATTGAAGAAAAAATCTTAAAAAACTAAAAAACATTGAAAATTGTCTAAATTGTGAGTAAATAACAAATTTGAAAAATGTGTGAAATTTCGAAAAATATAAATAAATTTTGTAAATATTTCAGAATTTTTTCTCAAATCTTTAAAAATTAAAGAATATATTTCATCGTACAGAGTTTACAATCATTTATAAAATTTCGATGAAAATCACGAAACTAATACTATAAATAGTAATTTAACAATATAGACCGACTTATGACTAATAGTATACGAGGTTTGTTCAAAAAGTATCGCGAATTTTGAATTTTCGCGGGCTACGTATGTTCGATTTTTGATCTTTTGGTGGCGTTATGTTGGTA
>JAPYZL010079553.1:0-15875 GCA_030522825.1 Platygaster orseoliae
CTTCAAATCTGTATTCATACAATATTTAATCAAAAATCTATCAAAATATGCATAATTGATACAACTTATAATCCTAGAGCATAAAGTTCCAGACATATACACAGAAATCCATAATATCAGAAAACATTTTTTTCAATATATTTTTTTTTTTATTTCTCTTGCGCTTTTTGTGAGCTATTAATAAAGTTACAATAACAAAACTGACGAATTTATATTTGTTTTACTTCACAGAGTCTTCATTAAGTATTCACAGCGATTTGTTTTGACATTAGTGCGATTTTTTGTCGGTTTTTGAGAGTGGCCGTCATTACCCCACCATTTTTTTAAATGACGAAAACCAAATTTTTTTAAAGATTCTAATTATTTTAAGCTTGAATCAAAATTTCTTAAATCGGCCGATATAGATACTTTGTTAGCATTTGAGTTACACTTGTTATTTTAACTTTCGTTTGTTAAAAAATGTCAATTTTTGGATGTGTTTTGATGTTAAAAAAAACTATGCCATCATTACACCACTTTCCCCTATGAATTCACTTTATGTCAATTATTATTATTTGCCTTCAACTTTAAATAAAATCTATTTTTTAAAACGATCTTTTATAAGATCTATCTTATGGAACAATTGAAATTGATTTTTTTACACTATAGTTTAATATATTCTATTGAACACTTGATGTAGACAGCGAATTTCCAATTTTTGAAATTTTGTATGGTTAAAGAGTTTTGAGTGCTGCAAAATACAAGTCTGATATTTGAATAATGTTAAGAATAGTCTTAACTTGCCCGACTTGAAGTTGATTGAGACTACTTTTTTTTAAGAAAATAGCTTCTGTAAAAACTGTAATAAAATGTAGCTTATTGAAAAATTTCGAGATCACTTTTTATATTCTCAAAACTCACATTAAATCTTTGAAACTAAAAAGAGAAAAATATTTAATCTTATAAATTTGAGGAAACACCTAATAACTGTTTTTTACTATATCGAGATTATTATGTGACCTAACCTACAAAATCCATCGCCAATAAATCAAAATATATCACTCAACTTCTAAAATATAGAATACTGACTATAAATGATCTTGATGTCAAAGATTCAAAGCAATGGAAATTTAAAACCAATTTCACTTTTAAATTTTAGCTGATAAATAAATAATCAAAGATTTGGTTAAATAACAATTTCTTAATAAATAGTTCAAATTTTTGAAATTCTACTGTGAAAATTCCATATTTTTCACAAAAATGTCAGTAATTAAATTTGTAAAACTGTTGTTCCATTCAAACGATCATAAAACAGATAGAACATACTATTAGACATGCGAAATAGAGCAAATGTTCAAATTCAAAGTTTTATTTTTGTTATGCATTTTTCAAATTTCGGGACCAGTTTCAACACTCGAAACTTGTTATATGAATATACCACTTTCCAAAATCAAAACAAACCACTTACTTATTAAAATATGTAATCCAGGCTATTTCTCACACCGAAGTATAATTAATTTTTTTTTCCATATCTTAAACAATAAATATTCCGTACAAATTTTACCTTTTTGATTTTGCCATTCAACTATTACAACGAATAACTACAAGTTTGATTGAATATTTTCTATTAACCAGGTCAAACTCAAAATTTCTGTGATTTCGCAGTAAAAATTGCCCATCGCAACAAAAATAATCGTGAAACGACTAAAATTATGAAATAAAAATAAAAACACAAATTCTGATGTTAAGTTTCATTGTTGTCAAATATTTTTCGAATTTCAACCACCAGTACCTCCACCCCCACTCCTTTGTGTGTACCATCGAATATTCACGTTATTTATAAATGCTTGAATTCACTCAAACTATGTGTATAATATCACTTATCTTCTTTCTCGAGTTGAATTTTGAGTATTTCAAAACGCCATTCACAGAAAATCGCAGAGTGGGGCGAGAACTTTCGGGAGATGTTCCATGCGTCGATTTGTTGCGCCTCAGTCTTTCGGCAACCCTTGAATCGGGCACGTCGCGTCGCGTCCGCGCCCGAGATTTTTCCGCCCAGAACGATTTCCCTCGAAGCAAATTTCCCGGTCGAGTTTTTCGCTGACAGAGGGCGCATATTTTCCCGCCGCGATCGGTTGTGTTTTGTGCGAAAAGTGGTGTTGGAAAAACCGGGAAAAAGTTGCGTCGGGCACGTGGGTGACCTTTTTTTGTTTGCCAGCGTCTTTGAGAAAATACGCCGCCCATTTGGCAAAATTATTCGCCGCATTGCGGCCAATCATACACGGGAGAAACGGTGTTTTTCGGAACTTTTTTTCTGAGCCGCGCCCAAAAAAAAAGGTAAGAAGAGAAATTTTCTTCTGAATTCAAGTTTATTTTCGGGATCGTTTGTATGTTCTGCCAAACTCCGAAGATTTTGAAATCTTTTTTTAAGATTTTAAGGACATTAGGTGTTTGTGAACGTAACCTTATCTTGATTTATTTATGAAAAATAGAGTTTTTAATGAAATTTAACTTCAATCGATAAAACTCATTTTCCAAGATGAAAGTAATTTTTATCAATTTTTCACACATGTCAATTCTGGATTTCAACCTTTTTTTTGTCATAACATTTTCTTAAGTTATAAATATAATACTTTATTGAAAGTTGAATAATGTTGCATTAATTAATTTAAAATATTACGACTTATAATGAGTTTTTATACACTTTTGCGGACTCGTAATATATCAGAATGGAATATAGTGTGTTATAACAAATATTATTTTTAAGAGTGTCATTATGCATACTACTTAAATAGTTCTTTTCATATCAAGGGGCCAAAACGAGTGTTTTTAGGAGTGCGAAATTTCTCGAACGAGCGAAGCGAGTGATCAAATAGCATGAGTATACCACATGGTACGAATAGTACTTTTACCCAATGCCGTCAAGAAAATGCGATTCCTAATGGCTTAGTAGTTGAAAATTTGCATTTTCTCCACATTGTTGGAAAAAAAAGTCATCAACATTTGCAGAAAAGCTTCTTCAACAAATATCATTGCGGAATTCACTTAAAGCTCATCTTGCAAACTTCATATTTGCTAAAAAGGTTAATCTACACTCGTTAAAAAAAATAAAATTTTTCTGAAGAATATTCAACGTTCGCCTTTTTGAATTTATGAATCTATGAGTCGTTTTCATTGACATTTCGTGGTAAGTGAAAAACGCGATTCTTTTTTATGATTCAGTACGACGTTATTTCACATTGTCACCTGATCTAGGACACTTTATTTTGAGTTTGAGTCGAGGGTTGAAAAGTGAGACGAGATTTCACGAGCATGATATAACTTTACATGAATCGCTTCCGTGATAAAGGCAGTTTTTTTAATAAAAATTACTGCGAGCTGTGATGGCGCATTAACTTCCCACGCGAGACTGAATTAAATGGCCGAGGGCTTCTCGAGTGTCTTTGCTTTGAAAAGCTTCATTATGATCCATGATTTTATCTTTTACCTTTTAATTTCCTTGATAATTTTTCTGGCATAGGTGAGGTATTCCTGAATGAATTGAGCGGTTGAAGCGTTAAATATAATTTTTATATTCTGTTTTAGTAAGTTTTCACGATTGTAAAAATTTTATTGTAGTACAAAAGATGAGTATCAATATTTAAAAATTAAAAAAAAGAAACATTTTTACAATCGAGTGTGATATAGCAAAACAACACTGTTAGAAATAACTATTCCGACATTTTGAGTTCTCTATGTGAAATAAAAACTTTCCTGAAGTTTTTAACATTTCGAAAAATTCTAACGTATGGTTTCTTTTTATTAAAAAATGATAAAAGCTTCTTTGATGTTCAATAATCATCTGCTAATATGAAATTTTTTTTTCGAATTGATGATAAGACAATCTTACAAAAATTTGTAATTATTAGGTATTATTAGTAATGTTTAAGACTAAATGTAAGAATTATGCATCGTTCCAATAAAAAAATTATACACAAAAGATGCCGTTCGATATTTTATATTTTCTTTTCTCTTGGTGAAATAAAAGAAATATAATTCCTAAAATATAATTTCTAAACTAAATTCCAGTTCATTAGACATTAGAATATTATGGCAATGATTTATAAGGAGCATTTCAAATATATGAACTTAGATTGATGAAGGTTTATAGTATCCCAAAATCTTACGAAACGCTCGTAAGCAGCTGAAAATTTATGATAGCCATAAAACATAATAACATGCTTGATAGTATCATGAAAACGCTCTTGAAAAATCGAATAAATTCTCGTCATTTGATAGAATCCATGTTATAACCTAACTTGCAAACAAAATTCTCGACCAGAGGAGCTCGAGCCTGTAAGTTTTTTAACGTCGTACAAAATTGTCAATGATATCGAAAAGATTATAAAATCACTAAAAAGATACGTTGCAGCTTACTGTATTATTTTCTTTTTTCAAGTGAGTAGTCCGATTTTTTTAGCTCTCTGAACCTATGATTTGTTATTACTTTCAGAAAGTCATAATTCCTGTAAATTTTTACTCTCTTTCATACTTTTAAATACGAAATGTTTTCTTTTATTGTTTTGTTGAAACTGGAATAATAGAAGAAATAAAATTATTCACGAGAAAGTAAATACAATAAAGTGAACGATGAAAAAAGAAAATTGAACGTGAAACAATTAAAGAAGAAAATTTTCAAAATCATGAAAAAGAAAAAAAACTCAAAACTGTAAATGAAAACAAATAAATAGATAATTTTGACGATGTAATTGAATCCGTCAAGGAAAGGAAAAAAACAATAATCACAAATTAATTGTTGAACGAATTTCTAATTACAAATTGGAACGATGAAAGTAAATTGTTGAAGAAAAAGCCAGAAAAAAATTACCAACAATAATAGAAAAACTGAGTTTCCAGAAACAGAATACGAAAAATGGAAAGAAAAATTATACAACCTTTTAAAATTTTACCTATTTGACCGCCATTCGTTACATTTCAAAAATTGTCAAAAACTTCAAAAAAATGGCACACTGTATGTAAATATTGAAATAGCTTTGAATGAAGTCACGTTAAATTTTGCTTCTTAAAAATGATGGAAACATTTTTACTGCTATTTTTTTTTGCAAAGTAAATATATAGACATAAGTGTATGCGAAATCAAATGAATAGCTACAATTCTGGATATGTTTTCAACATTCAAAAAATATGTATCTCCTTGTTCAAATTATTTTCATGTCAGATATTTCAAATATTAGGAATAATTGCATTTTTTTCCAACATTTACTTTTCTATTGTATACTTTATAAGAATTTTTTATAATGATATATTTAGATTTTTATAATTGACTTCTTGCTGAAAAATTTCATCTTTTGTTCTATTGGTCAGGAGAAAGGGGTTTTTTTAAAAATGCATTTTTATAAATTTTGTTAAATTTGTATACATTTCATTTATTTATTTTTATTTTATTCCATACAGTTTTATTACTCCAATAATTATTACAATATTAAATTATATACAAATTTAAATTTTGTTATAAAATATTTAAAAATAATTATAATATATTCATTGTTATATAATAATATATATAATATAATAATATAAATATTTTAATAAACGATTTTTATGAAAAAAAAATTATTATATGCAAATTAAAAAACAAAAAAAAATAGTAAATCATATAAAATTTCAAAACACTTTCTTCGAATTTTTATATTTTTTATTGTCTTAATCATTTTTCGGTGAAAAAAATCAGATTGTAATCTGTCGATCCTTCAAAGGTCCAAGATAATGGACCGAAATTGATTTGATATATTGTGTCGCACTTGAGAAGGCTGTAACTTACAATTTTTTCAAATTAGTATTTTCATATTGAAATCAAAAACTCTTCAAATAATGAAACTAACAACCAAAATAGAAGTCTATTCGTTAACTTTTGTTGATCCTTGCAATCACATTTATTTAAAAAAGTCGGCTAACCTGTTTAAAGACGTTGTTTTGTTGCACGGAAAAACAAGATGGTTTGCACAACCTCATTAATAGTAACATTTGCCCCAACTATTTTCCTGGTGTAGAGAACCTCATTTGTGGTCAGTGCAACAATATAAAAAGTTACTCCAATCTTTGTAAAGCTTGCTGTAACTTTTAATGTGGTTGTACCAACTACAAATGAGGTTGTGTACACCAGGAAAACAGTTATGGCAAATTGTACTACTTATGAGGTTGCGACAACAATATTGTTTTTTCTGTGTGATATTATCTGTGAGTGAGGAAAACAAATATTCTCCCCATGTAGTTCGACAACAGTAAATTTCTTCAATATCTTCAATTTTTTTATCGTAGAAAGCGTAAACCTTCTTTAGCGATGATGCAGTATTACATAAGCTGTGAAAAAAGCAGAGAGGGCAATTTATAAAAATATTTTGCTCATCGCTAATATCGTAGAAATGCACCGTAGCCCTCATATACGTCGATATATCGAAAGGATAAAGAGCCCGTTCCTCGCTCTTAGAACGACGATAAAAGGGAACGTTTGAAATCCCCGGAATCTCGAGATTGCTTATTTCAATCAAATTGCAAAGCCTTCTTTTTTTTGACGCTTCGAATGCGTTTCCAGGAATTTCATTTCGCGCTCCTACCAAAGGTTAGTAATTGTCAAGCATTAATTGCTCGACGCTGATTAATGTTCTCGGCATCGTCATTTTCCTTTTACGAATTTTCTCGCATTTTTCCACTTTTCATGAAGATGCAAAATTCTGTAGCATTTTTCATCAAGCTTCCTACATATTTGTGGTAACGTTGTGTATTATTAGCGTCAAAGTGTTCATTTGGCTTTTTTTATGAAAAACATTGTGCGTTTTTCTCTTTGAATTGAAGTAAAAAGGTTTTCTATGATATTGTGGAACGTGAAATTCATTTTGTTACTTTTCCTTAATTAAAATTTTTTTAATATTGTAATTAACGTTTTATCGGAAAAGTCTCAAATAACATATTTTGGAAGTTCAAACTCCTCCTGAAATTCAGAAAAAAATTTATTATCATTTTATGTATGTAGGAGTGAAGGTAATCATCATTACAAATAATTAACCTACGAGTTATGGAAAACAATGAAGGTAAATTATAAAATTAGTGAAAAATATCTAAAATGAAGTTATTTACTGAAATCTGGAATAAAAATTTGTAAATAAAATGTACCAACACATTATTGTAATAAACATAAAATTGAGTGTGCAAGGACTTTTTCTCAGCAGTGAATTTCGATTTTTTTATGAATATTAACATTTTTATTTTGATCCAGTTATATTACTTGTCCATAATGAGTTTATTTCCCTTAGGATGTAAACTTAAACTCCTCTGTCCATGTCCAGATCTCTCAATTTTTCATGTCCGTGAAAATAAAGCAATAGCCGGAGTTACTCATTAGTAAACGTACTTCGGGTGCTTGATTAATGACGGCTTTTGTAATTAAGCGAATAAGTAGCGAGTGCAAGAACCACGCACTCGATTCTATGACAATGCATCTCACAAGCGGCGCGCAAAAAGTCACGTTTTCATTATTCCCACAAACGGGGCGGCTTTTTTCCCCGCACGGGATTAATTGCGTTTGAAAACATGTTATTCAAGCGGCTTTTTTTTCGAGCCTGAAAGCGTCAAGAGCATTTAAGGGGCGTGTTAAATTATTTTGAATTTTTTCTTTGTACTCCTACAAAGTGTTTAATTCCATTGTTTCTGTCAGAATAAGTTTATTTTGTTGAATATACTTAAAAGAGTATTAGAAATAACAGCTTGTTTTTGAATATTGATTTTTTCTGCTTCATTGAAGAAAAACGAGATTTTTCAATTTTTTCCTAACTTGTTTTATTTAACAAAGTTGTAAAAAAATGTAACAGTGAAATTGAAATCCACAACTTTAAGTAGTTTACTTTGGGAAAGCTGAGATTTTCTAATGTTATCCTCGTTGATGTGGAATGTTTATAAACTGTATGAAAATAATGATATTGTGAAAAACTGCGGAGTCTTGGTCTGTTGTATGAGTATGATAGGAATTACTTTGTGTCTTTTGGGAATAATTTCCAAGATAGTGCTTGTAAAATTTCTTTACAATTTTTAAAAATTATGTTTTCCACTCATGACTTGATTTTCTATGTAAATTTCAGCTATTTTTGGTTATACTTAAGGAATTTTGAAGCATTTTAGTGAAACGTACAAAAAAAAATTTCTATTAAGCATTGAAAAATTTATTTCCTTTTCGATGTGAGTTTTTTTTACGTAAATTCATATGAATCACGACCAGCATTTTCATGTAACTCAAAATGAAACTTGTATTATTAATAGTATCATACGAAACTTTTAAGAATTCAAAAAGATTTTTCAAAAATTTGAAGTTTTCCGAAAATATGCTAAATCTTGAAATAATATATGCTCTATAATACATAAAGTTTCGTATAACTGAAACTCTTGAGAGTCATTTAAAGGAAAAGTCCAGTAGTTTTTTCATAATTCGTAATATCTAGATGAATTTTCGAAAACGATTAAGACAGTTACAAAAAATCCAAATGAATATCTTGATTATTATTTAGAATTTTTACAGATGGAAGCTAATAAATACGAACGAAAGTTTTAATAATAGCTGAAAATATAAATGAGCTTTTTAACAACTTTTCACATCTTTCGATTCTATTGTCCATATTCATTAAGGGGAAAGCCTCCTATAGATTGAGGTTTTCGCGCCTCAAATTTGTCCGTAGATTAAAAAAAAACTATCTATCTGAGATATTCGAATTTCATAACAATTATTCCTCTTTGTTTATTCTAATTACAAAAAAAAATTTTTTTGGAAAATCTTGCTTCGATCTCGAGATATGGGCTGCCAAAGTTGAACGTGCATTTTTCACTGGCGTGCACGATAGCCTTAAAACTTCTCAACCGATTCTATTGACTTTTATATCAAATTCAAGTACATTAAATTTCCCATGGAATGACGTTCTTTGAATCATTATAAAAAAATTTCTTATTACAATTTTCATCAACAATAAAGGAAATAAATTGATTTTTTTACAAAAGTCGTGTTAAAAAAAATTTTTTTTTATAAAACAAAAACGTCATTCCATTAAGAATTTAATAATTAACAAATATTGTCAAACACTTTGGTTCAAGAATCATTTTTGGAGGCTCCAGAGTGCACGCCGTTTGCCTCTCCGAAAAATGCACGGTCAACTTTGGCACCCCATATCTCGAGATCAAAGCAAAATTTTCGAAAAAAATTTTTTTTCGTAATTAAGATAAATAAAAAAGAATAATTGTTTGAAAATTCAAATATCTCAGATGGATATTTTTTTTTAATCCACGGGCAAATTTGAGGCGCGAAAATCCCAATCTATAGAAGGCTCTCCCCTTAAGTGTCAAAAAAAAAAAAAAAAAAAAAAAAAATTTTGAATTCTAAGAAACGTACTGAATAGAAATTGAAATAATATTCATATAAATCTGGGTATAGTTCTTGAAGTTTGTTATACCTTACACAAATTAAATAAGAAAAAAAATTACAGCATTATGTTTCAAAATTAATCATGGAAGTCACAGTAACTAAAAATGATTTTTAATTTTTTTTCATGACTCAAGAATATTCTTTTGTAATAACCTTATTTTATTCGTAAAAATACTTTTCGAGTACCTTCAAATCAAAACTTTTGCAAATAACTCAGAAAATTATTTGGTTTCGAAAAAAGGTTGTGAATTGTTTGAAATGTTTTTTGGAAATAGGTATTACCATTTTGACTTCTAAGAAAAAGTGAAGCATTTTAATTCAGGTGAAATAATTGATTGAAATACATGAATTTATACAAAATTCCAAAAACTTCCGATAAATTCTGCAATATTCTCAATTTACTAGATTAAATCTTACCGTACATTTAAGTATAATTTATTAGTAGTTAAACTTTTTTATCAAATGTTTGAGCATTCAGCTGATATATTTCTAGATGTAAATGACATTTTTAAGAAATTACGATTCCTCTCCAATTTAATGAAGTTGATGAATAGAGTGAATAAATCAACCTTAATTCCCTTGTAGACTGTCATGAATGAATTCTAAATTTATGTGAAAAATATTTATAGTAATGAGAGAATGTTTTACAACTACCAAAGAACATGATACTTATTTTAACAATGATAAAAGAATTCAGACATGGATATCTCTCAAAATTAACTAGTTGTAGGCATTGTTGATCCAGCTTTTTAATTCAAAAACATTTCGAAAAAGCTTCCGATTCAAAATATTCGGATCCCTGAAAATTTCTCATTTGCAAAAAAATGCATCTGCCTTACATTGAATTTTTTTCGTAATCGGGAGCTAGAGTCAATTTTGGCGAAGCCGTACGTTTTGACCCTCGCCTTTGGCTCAGGCAAAAACGTATGGCTTCGCCAAAATTGACTCTAGCTCCCGATTACGAACGATATTTTTCATCACAATAGCCTCGAAATCACGTTCAATTGTCAGTTTTGAGGTTAGAGTGATGAAATATACTATTTTTAGACACACTAGAATTCATATATGTTGAAAAGTTCTAAAACTCAATAATATTATTCAACGTCAGTTTTATTCCTCTGAATTTTTATTTTAAAAATCGACCGAAAAGATAATTTTGTTCCAGTTTAAAAAAATGTATTATATTCTAGATCACTCTGAAATAAGTTATTTTTCACTTTTTTTTTATGAAATTGTTTGTATCCTTAAAATACTTTGAAAAGTTTTCTATAATTAGAAAAATTCATAGAATTTTTCTTCACTCAAAATTTTGTCCTGAAAATTCGTCTTTAAAATGATGCAAATAAAGAGAATGAACAATTCAATCCAAATCACTAATGAGATCAAGTCATTCTTTGATAGCTGCATTTCTGCCCGTATTCTTTAGTTTCAAGAAGATTTCAGATCTGAAAATAGAAATTAGTCGCCATCAAAGGGCCGAAAGTCGTTTTTTATTCGAAGCGAATGCCAGGAATTATGTGGCGTTTGGATCCCGCGACAAAGAGATCAGTGCCAAATAAAGTTTTCATCGCAAGCGAGCGCTGCAAGAAAAAAACGTCCTGCCTTTGGCTTCCACGGTACGAAGAGATAAAAATGTACAACTCAGTTTAATGTCTCTTGAAGAATTGAGAGATTTTCCTCACAACTATTGAGGAAAAAACTATTAAGTTTGAGTTTAAAATTTCAAAAAGTTTTTGTAGCAATGTTTAATGTTGCACGGAATACTGAAATTCACAAAGGTAAAAATTTCATTATTTTAACTTCGTTTGTGAAAATTTGTTTAGAAGTTTATATTTAAATTTTTTTAAGTGAATGAGAAAATATTATTCAAAGTTCTATTATTGGGTAAAATCATAAATCAAAAATAAAAGTAAAAAAATACAGGATTTATAAATGTACTGATCTGACTTCAAAATCATTATTTATAGCTATTCAATAATAATGAATAAGATTAGTAATGACAGTTGATGAATGTAATTAAAGAATATAATTTTTTTCACAGTTCTTTACATTTACTATTTATGTTACACTTTACTAAAGAGTAAATTTATCAGCTCGAATAATGTTTTGATTAAGCTTTTTCTGTAGCAAAGTTTTCGATGTTGACGCAAACTTACCCCAAGATTCACTACTGAAAACAGGCCATGCATAATTACCAAGTTTGGGGTGATCAAACTTCTACAACGGAAGTAGATAATGTTGAGACGGTCAGAAAAAGTTATACGAAAATTAGCGACTTTCTTAAATCACTTGATCAAGAAGTGAAGTTGATCCATAAAACTGTAATCTCATGGTATTGGCAAAAAAAAACTTTTACTTTTTAAATTTCAGTGAAGAAGTTTAACTTTTAGATTAAGGTTTCACTATCAGATCATTTACTTTCCAATTGATCAAGTGGTTTGAGTTTGATCTTTTTTCTGCATTGAACATTTTCAAGCATTTCTATCGACTTGAAAAGATTTTTTTATTTGTTTTTTTATAAGAAATATTTTGTTCATGATAAATATCTGCAAGCATATTACATTTCACATTTTGGAACTGAATCCCATACAGTGAATTACATGAATCACAAACGAAAATAATTATTTTTCACTTAAATGAACAATTCTCTTAGGTAAAAAAAAATTGTTCTACTAAGCATGATTTCTAATCAACTGGACTTGAAATGGCTTTATTTTCAAGTCACAAAATCCTGGAAAAATCGATTTCCCGCAGACCTATAACCCAAGCCTTCCTATCATATTTAATTAACTGGCAACGAAAGATTCAACTCTTCGAAATGAACAAAGACTCGCGCGAACGAGAAATCGATCAGTATTTTCTGCAAGAAAGAAGAAAAAACGACTAATCATTTGATTAAAATTGAATTCCCGTGTGCTCGGTTGGAGCAATCTTTTAATGAACGTCAAGCGTTTGACGCGGAAAATTGCGTTTTACTCGCTTCAAACTTTTTTTTACCTCGCGTTATTTCGCGTTTGACGCGTTCGCTCCAGCGAAGCATTTTCGAGACTTGTTCTTGTTGTTTCTCGTCGTTTGAACGCGCCCGATTTTACGATCTAACAAGAAGACGTTGTCATTGATTTTTCTCGACGTGTCTTTGGTCGCGGGAACTGTAGTCATGGTTTTAATTGTAGGCGTTTCCACGGCGAGATCAGAGATTCTCTTTGAAGTCTGACGTTGTTTGGATTATGTAGCTCTTTGGTGAATCTCGCACTTTGGTAGCGTTCGATAGTTACATATTGATTTTCTAAGTTTCGTACCAAGTCTTAACTGATTTTTAAGTGCTACAACATTGAAACAAGTTCTTCTGAAAACATTTGAAGTACATTCATACAATTTATTTGAACAATGTAAGTTTTAGAAGGCGTGTCAATAAAAGAAAGAGAGTCTATGAATTTTTTATTGTTAAGTTTTTTTGTTAATGAATATAAATATTAGGGTATGAATTCCTTTAAATACAAAAGAAAAGGGAGGAAAGAAATCAAGCAGGATATACAGAAACTAAAATTATTTTGTTGTAAGTGTGTATTAAAATTGCAAAAATTATTTTTCAACTTTTCAATGTGAATAGTTTTGTGAATTTTAAATGTGAATTTTCAATGTGAGTTTTTTAAATGTGAATTGTGCGACTTACGAGTCAATGTGTTCAATTTCTTCCTCGCGAATGCACATTTTACGCTTCCTCGCGGATAATTCACTGTTTTTAGTGATAACGCGGCAGACGAGAACTTGTTTTCCTACGCGAGGAAATCTAATTTTTCCGACGTTACATGTTTCACGCCACGTTTGCATTATGCGCCAACATGATTAAATATTCTGCGAGCAAAGTTCTCAAGGGGTATTATATTCTACGTTTTTAACAACTGGGGAATCGATTTTCACGGCTTTTCAAATTCATCCGGAAAACTTTCAACATGTGCAGGAACTAGTGAGTAATTAGATATGAAATAATGTGAAATCGAAATTTTGTCAGAGATACTGAAATAAAATGAAGTTGGGTTTATGATCGAGGGAAAAAAGCATGAAGTACAGTAGATAATCTACAAAAGGTAGGATTTTTCAAGTTTTCCATATCATTGGAAAGAATTCCAAAATCTGTGAAAGATATTAATCAAGAACTTGTTTTAGGGATAACTTGTTGAATAATTTTCGAACGCTAAAAAAATTTTCACCTCTAAAAATTATTAATATAATTTTCTTCTTTCAAAGTTATTGTTTTTCTCAAGACCATGATAAATTTAAATTTTTTGTTCCAACTTACCATTGTAAAAAAAAATTTTTAAGACATTCTCCAGAAAATTGGCGATAAGCATCTACTAAAACGAAAACAATTGTTTACCACACATGAAAGTGAAATCTACGAGTAACTCTCGTTATGAGTAGAGTAATTTTATGATTGTGTGAACATTTCCTGTAAGCATTACCCTGGAAGGATTAGTTTCGAGTAGTAAAATCTGTGAACTGTCAGACAGAGCAGTACACACAAGTGATATACATACAATGCGTTGTTGCCGCCAGGCAACATGAACTTTATGTACACCTTATTCCCTAATACGCTTTTACGTAATCGCGTAGACGAATGAAACAAAGCTATAAATTATTTCAAAGGAAGTAAGAGAATACTGGCCGCCATTCCACGAAAGGAACGAACTATTTCTGAACTTTACGACAGATTCTGCTTCTTGCTCCGAGTTACAAAAAAAAAGACTTTCTGTTTTATGAGACAACTTTTGGGACACTTTGGAAATCCGAAATTGCGTTGGCGTATAGAATCATGTCGTTCAGAGTTGATAAAAATTATTGTGGATTGTAATGTAAGAGGTTTAAGAGACAATAACGTTGAAAATATTCTAAAAAATGTAATTTCATACAGAGAAAAGTAAAAATGGTTGAATTGGAATGCAAAAGCATTTTGAAAACTTGCAATGAATATCGTATAATTTTTGCAATTGAGGTAAAAACAGTAATAAAATATTGAATTTATTCTGACTTTTTATGTTCATTTTTTCAAGTTGAGAACTTTTGTTTTATTTATTATTCAGTAAGAGTCATTTATTGCATAATTTGTCTTACATGCTTCGTTGATTTCCTTCTACGAAACGCTTTTACACTGCATTTGAATTATTTATAGTTTTTGAGTGTTTGAAGTCACTATTTACAGAATGATGTTGAAATGTCGTATTTTATTATTTAGCTGTGAAAACTTCAAAAGAAGATCTATTATTTACAAGATGTTTTTAATAGATTTTGCTTTTCCAAAATTTCAAATTACTTGTAATATCTGAGAGAATATTTACAGTTTCTGTAGCAGCATTAATTAGGGCATAGCTTCAAAAGGGATTGCATATCAATTTCATTTGGAAATTTCTGGATCAAATTTCATACGCTAGGAATTTAATTTAAAAATTGAACCGTTTATGAATTGTTCGTCCACGAAAGAATATAATGCGAAGTATTCAGGTCTTTATAAAATTTGCATCAGACATTCTTTTGTTTCAAAAATAATTTCACGGTGAGAAAGTTTTGTATTAATATTATTATTAAGCAGTCCTGGATGTTTTTCACAAAGAAGTACTATTAACATGAAATAATAATTGTTATTTGAATATTATTTACATTCTAAGGGAATTCATGAAAAAGTTTTTGAAATGTAATGTTCTCGTATATTTTCATCATGTATAATGTCAAAGGTTCAATATAGAGTAAGGTGGGGCAAATCCAACCTAGTACATGGTTTTGGCTATAAAATGCTTATTTTACATCGGGTCAATAAGTCGTTACTATACCAAATTAAAGGTTAGAGTTCTGCGCAATATTTTATGCATAGCATTTTATGCATACCGTTGAAAAATTTTGAGATACAAGTGTTTGACGAAAAAGTTCATTTTTTCTTTTTTCAAAAATGATGGGGTAAATTCGACCGCCTATGTTTTGCTTGATTTATTACAGTTATAACCTTAATATAATGGTTTTCCGATGATATATTAATGAACGTTATATTATAGAACGGTAATAAATGTTAGTGGAAAAAAATGAAAATAGCAAAATAATTAATCTAAGTCATTCGATTCGTTGCTCAAATAGCTTGCTGGCGTTTTTCTGGTTCGAGTTAAGTTAAGTTAATTAAAGTTATGTTAACTTACTTCAGTTAACGTAAGTTAGCTTAGTTTTAAGTTACCCCACTTCACTCTACTTAACTTAACTTAAAGGTCGGATTTGCCCCACTGCGTCTTTTTTCATAACAACGCAAAAAAAATATGAACAAAATTGAACGAAACTTATTTGCACTTTGTAGGACGTAAATCAAAGAATCTAAATCCAGTCACCTTTTTTATGCGATCACTTTAACAAAAAGAAATATCCTGGAGTCAATTATGCACCAAAATTAAAGTCGAAA
>JAPYZL010079554.1:0-12216 GCA_030522825.1 Platygaster orseoliae
GGGATTACTTTGAAGGGGACAAAATAGATATTCATGAATAAATAAATAATTCTTGAAAAAACATGAAATTCGCGATACTTTTTGAACAAACCTCGTAGCAGCTGAATTATGAATACATATATGAAGTTCTTTCTTTAATGAAAATGCAAGTTTACTCGCAAACTTTACTTCTTTCCCTAGTTGAGAAGACATGATAAAAATCAAATTAAAGTGAAGAAAAATTCATTCGGATATACGGTTTAATCTTAAAAAGGTAGAAAAATTGTTTTCTGTCAGAGTTTTTTGAAATAATGACTAAAAACGACATTACTTTGTTCGTACGTATTGCCATAACAACATTTCAAAAGCAACGCGTTAGTTTGTGTAAAATGTAATTTGAGGTCGCATCACATATTTCACGAGTAGGTCCGAAAAAAGGCGATTTATCTCCGAGGGAAATATTAATGAGAATTCCGGGAGCGTAGAATGCGCTTGAAATTTTTATGTCCGCGGATGTCCGGGTAAATTTATTTAAAATCGAATTGTGAGCGACGTTCTCGCAAGCGAGTTATTCATTTTTCTAGAAAAAAATACAAACATGTCGTAAGAGTAAAAACATTTGGTGAGTTAGGAAAAGGTGTATCTAATACTGCATAATTTTTAAGATCAGTTTTGAAATTGTGAACATTTCATACTTTGTAGTTTAATTTATAATTAAATCAACTTGATGACAAAATTTATGATGAATTGAAGTATTTCAAGTTTAAGCTGATTTAATTTAATTTAAGCCAAAAGCTGATCTTCTGATCATCTTTTTGAACAACATAAATAAAATACAATTTCATACAAATCAAACCATAAAGGAAATCGCGTTTCTTCACAATGTTAAGGAAATCTCGACTCATCATGAAATCCGATCTACAACATAAAATTTTCAATGCTCTCTCATTACACAGTTCTAATTCGTCATTTATTTCAATCCGATCTTATTCCGATCTCTACTCCGAATATACGTTGCCCCTTCCCCCACCCCTCAAATAATCCCTCTCTCATCTCGAAGCTTTCTAAAAGCCCCGGTAAAAAAGCTCCCTAATCGAGTAAAAGCTCCAACTTTCGATTCGCTCCTCCTCTGAAAAGATTTTCAAGTACAAAGTATCTCTGGAAAAGAAACGAGAGTATTAATTCTCGCTAACAAGAAAATCGATCATTAAAGGTTTCGCGAGCTGCGGTATCTCCAGACGCGATATTTTAGTCGTAGTTTTTTCGCTTTTCTCTCATTTTTTTTTCTCGACCTTCTCAAACTTGTTAAAGAGCGTTCGATTCGGGCAAACATGTTTACTCGCCTCTCGTGTTTTAGCGTATAAAAAAAAGGCAGAAAAGTTGACATACCAATGCCACGGCTTTCTTCGAGATGGAAAAGTTGTCAAAACAAATCGTGCACTGGAGACGTTGGCGCAGATTTCAGCTACGTTATTGTTGGGGGACGATAACGAGTAGAGGATTTGAATTCATTGTTCCAAAGAGCTGCTTATAGAAACGGTGATATATTATCAGTTATTATTGCAGACTGTCTGGAGCCGTTACAATACTGGGCTTTTGTCGTTGATCTGGCTGTTTTAATTAAACGCGATTCCGAAAAAGCTCAGAATTGCTCGTTTGTTTATCGTTCTTGGTGTTAATGAAACTAATGGATTTCTTATTTGCAATGTAACGTATGATTATCAATTTTCGTTGAGAATTCAATAGTTATGTTTTCGTTGTTTGCGTTGTATACGAAGGTTGAGACAAGTAGACTTTTCTTTTTCTGAGAATATTAACAAAATTCATATTTCTCACGACGATCTTTTAGAGCCAAATTAATGAAAAAATAGTTTCTTCTTTCTTGTCTTCAAGAAAGAAGACAAATTATTAATTATATTCAAGTAAAAAACTCATTAAAATTTTTTATTTTTTTCATACATGATAAAAAAAGTTATTAAAATTTTTATACAAATTTATTGCAAATTATAATTTATTTTCACTCATTAAAATTACTGAGTGAAAGTTTTTCACTCACACTAAAAATATTTCAATAATATTTCACAGTCTAATTTTCAAATCAGATTAAATCTTCAAAGGTCATGTATCGCGAAATACCACGAAAACTTAAACAAATACGAAAATTTATCGTGCAAAACACGTTTCCAATGACACAGAATATTTTTCATAAAGTTTTTCTCTTGGCTGCAGCTCGAAAAATGAAATCGAACACTAGTAATGGATTCAATTTCCTTCGAAGAGAAACTCGGCTCTTTTTTTCTCCTCTGTCTTTTTTTGGAGACTTTTCCCGGGCGCAAAAACTTTGGACTCGGGCCACACCGGCAAGAAACTAATTTCCCAACGGTGAGCTTGACACTCTCTCGAAAGTTGGAATGCTCGCTAACCGCCTACCATATCCAGCTTGACCAAAAATAGTTCGATAATAATAAAGAGTTCGATTATTGCCGCAACGCCTTAAACAAACACGAGCTCATTACGAGCAATGACTTTCGATGGAGTGACTCGAGGTGAAGTCATTCAGCTTTGACACTCAATAATAATGCTTTTGCTGAAGTTTTGGGGGTTCCGGTGTAAATTGGAAATTTCCAAAAGCTGGAGTTTGGGCTTTCAAAATGTGCAATTAGTAGTCTTTTGTTCTACAAAATGAATTCAAAATAAAATATTTATGTATGTAAAAATATTTATGTATGTATGTCAAACTTGTCGAAAAAAAAGTTCTAGAAATTAAAATGAAACTGAAAAAAAAAAATTCTTCCAGTCAAGTAGTATAATTCACTGCATTTTGTTGGTTCACTCATATTTTTTATGACGAAATGGTGTACTGTTATCGTATTCATTTTTTCAATGAATTATGGACAAATCTTGTTTTTACGGGCAAAGAGATGAGTTTGTGCTTTGCAAAATTTCAGTTCACAAAACGGTGATTTATCAAAGTCGTATCTAGAAAAATGTTTTAAAATCAAAATTGTCAGAAGAACTTGAAAGATTGAAGGTAAGTTATGTATGCTTTTGCATTTCACATTGACTCAATCCTTTGGCGAGGGATCGTTTGTAAATTTAAAGAGGATGGAAGATTACCCAAACCGACCATGAATTGAGATTTGAGAGAGATTTAATAATTAGATGTTCATGTGTACTATTACAAACATCTTCAAAGCCTGCATTATAAATTGGTTTAATTATCGAATGGTTTACAGATATGAAAATCTGTCAAAAATTTGTAAACAGATTAGATAGTTCTGTTTGTGGGAAAGATTAGAAAAAAAAAATTTTTTTTCAACGTATGGCGATCTTATTTGCCTTTTTTGAAATCACAATTTCAAGAAAAACTGCAATTATGCTTTGCTGTAGATAGGAATTGTTCTAAATGTATTTGATGTGTTATTTGGTATTGTCAAACATCATATGATTATCAATTTCATTATTTTTGGCATATTTATGTATTTTTATACATATTAAAAGTATTAAACAACAAGTTTCTAACTAACTTCTACAAAAGGCTATGCTGTTTCGTTTTTTTGTCTTATAGTGTATGTCAATTCAGCACTGGTTATAACAAAACATTTTTAATTTGACGACTTTTTTTTCAAATTTTTTTTAACTTTCACGTTTTTTAACTTTGAAATTTATTTCCACGTTTCAAATTTCTTCATCCCTAAAATGTGTTTGTGATTTTCAAACCTCTTTTTATTGGCAATATTCAAATATGAGAATTAATTTCTTCCAATAAACTGTAATGACAAAATAATTGGAAATATTAAGCTTGTAAATTTCCTGACTCTGTCAATTTTGATTATCGATAAACTGGAATAGATCTTACTCCAATTTTTTTTTTAATTTTTATTTTCATGTAGATCTTTGCAAATTTTTTCAAGATCTACATAGATCTAATTTTTTTTCGCTAAAATATTTAATTTATGATAACAATAATATAAAAAGTATATCTGAAAATAGAAACATTTCGCTGTAAATTATAAATGAAAATTTTTTTAAATAGGCTGCATAAGCTATATTTCCATAAATAAAGTCATACGTAGAGAAATTTGGTTTACTTGATTACATTTTTAGTACAGACGAAAACATTTTATGAGATTCTAACAAATTTTGTTTCAGTAGAAAATATTTACTTTCATGCTAAATTGAATTTATTTGTCCGGGCTAAAAATATTTTACAATCAAAAAAATTTGTTTTTCTGAACTGAAAACTTGTTAAAGTAAACCAAATATTTAGTGGGTCAAATAACGACCAAACGTTTGTTTGAGCTAACAAAATTATTTTCTCAGTCTATCAAAATAGAATAAATTTTACTTATATCTATTTTGTATTTTACTTATACTTTTCAACAAGTCACAATTTACATTGTGCAAAATCAAAAATGTATAAAATACATGATAATGTGAAAAACTATCATTTATTGATTAACAAGTAGTTACACAATAGCATGTGTGATTTCGAGCATAGAAAGTAAAATGAAGTTAATTATTTTTTTCATCATAATCTGTCAAAAGCAAGCGCCTGTCAATCAATTTTTTTTTATGTTTTCAATGGAAGGCTTCAGTTTTCTAAAACGTGGAAAATATTAAATTCGATTTTTTATGTAATTTTAAATGTTTTAACGAAGTTTTTTAAGTATTTTACAGTAAAAACACCATAGACCACAAATTTATTTAAATAAATGTATTAGAATTTTGTTTATTAAAAATACCACAAACTTCTAATTTCTAGGAGTATCATGGATCGAATACTCTATTTTAACGAAACAAAGAGTTTAACAGTTTTGCATTTTCTTTACACAAAATTTTCCAGGATGTAGGGGAGACTGGGGCAAAATGCGCAATTTTAGATAATATTAAATTTTTGAGGCAGTATAAGGGCTGAGAGGATCTGCAAATGATACTATATTGTAGCCCACATATGTGGCTACAATTTAGCCTCAGCCAACTTTAGTTCTAATTTAACCTTATACCTCATATATTTATTGAAAAAGAAAAACGATTTTCTGCGCATTTTGCCCCACATTGGGGTAAAATGCGCAACCTGTGGGGCAAAATGCGTAATTCCAGATATCGCGATTTTCACGAGTTTGACTGCTAAAAAATTGTGGGAAACACAAAACAAATGATTGCATAAACAATTTCAATAAAAATTTTTTTGTTAAGAACAAAATTTGATGTTTAAAATTTTTGTTTGTTAAGAACAGAAATTTTGTAAGTAGCGATCGAGTGTCCGTCGAGTAACAGAAAAGCGTTTCGACGCGCAATTCGCACATATTCCCTCGCGGACAGCCTTGCATGTTTCGAATACTTTTCCACCATCAATCTGCTCTGTTTTGCGAACATAAATGCGAACTATGATGAAAAAAATGTTTAAAAAAAAATAAACAAAGTCAGAAAAAATTCGTCATTTCAAAAAAATTGAAAAAAGGTCGTCAAACTTTCAAATTTGATTAAAAAAAGGTGTCAAAAAAAGGAGGTTTTCTACAAGTTTTGCTGTTCAAAAGTGACACACCACTTTTTTTGCTCATCACCCTCCTCACATTTTTCAATAAAATGTTTGGGGGCCTAGGGATCCTTCCCCGGTCTCAATACGACCCTGGGTGTAGAAACAATTTGACGAAAAAAAAGTGGAAAACAATAAAAAAGTGACGGAAACAGCGTACATGACCAAACACAGCGAAACAGTACAAAACAATCACTACGCATTTCTCCCCACGCAAAACTGCGCATTTTGCCCCATGGCTACATTTTCGGCTTATCATCGTGTGATTCGAAAACGAGTCAAAATTTCACCAAACCGAATACGCTTTTGTCTTTCTCACACCTGAATTACTAGAAAAACTCACCTACCATCAATTCTGATGAAAAAAATGATGCCAAAGTTGAAGTTTCCTTTCAGACAAATATTCACAACACAGTGGCTAAAACACACTTGGTTTTATAACCGAAAAAGTAAACAAACAAACAAGATGCAATTACTGACGTTTCATACTCGTCACTAGAGCCATATATGGAAAAAATTTCAAAGCTCCTGTGATTACCGTTCTGACGGTAATGCAAATCGAACATTTCATGAATTGCGCATTTTTCCCCAGTCTCCCCTATATATAAATAATGTATCCTTAACACCTTTTCTTACCTAAATAACCATAACCTAACGTGTTACGATTTTCATCAGTTATCTTTCAAACACTCTAAAAAACTTGTATTTAATTCTTTTGTTCCAGTGCCGAAAGTAGAAATAGTGGACGAGCACGGGGCAACGGTCGGGGATAAATTCTACAAAGCGGGCAGCACGATAGAGCTAAAGTGCGTGGTTAGTCAAGTTCCCCATCCCACGGGCTACGTAATCTGGAAACACGGCTCGCGTATGTTGAATTACGACACAATCCGCGGTGGCATTAGGTAAATATTTATTCTGGATTTCATAAATCGTCCACTTCCCAGCCTCGGTACCCTTTGTGAGCTTTATTTTTGGTTTTCTTCTTCGTCAAAGTTTATCTCGCCCACGATAACGGAATTTTCGTATGATTTCTCTGTATTTTGCACGAATTTCAATAACTGCAGAACTCAATTCACATGAAATTGATTATGACATGAGTTCACTCGACGCGAAAAATCCGGAAACTGAAAATTTCCAAGTAATTAATGGTTTTTTAGTGAAGCATGAAAAAATTTGTCATGAAGAGATGCGAGTTTTTTTTAATCTGTAATGTAACCGACCAAATAATTTGATTGAAATTGCGAATGAATGACGCGAAGTTCACTCGTTTCAGCGGGGAAATCAGTGATCTGGTAATACTGGATGAAATTCATTTCCACGCGGGAGCTTTTCAGAAAAGCTCCATCGGTTTTTACGAGTTATACGAATTTTTTTACTGCACTTCACGTCGTTTCGGAAATTTAACAAAGTGGGATGCTTCGGTTAAAAAAGAAACTTGAAAAATATCGGAAGCGCGAAATATTGGGAAAGTTTTAGGGAGATGAATTTTTCATCATTAGTATGTAATTGGATATGATACCGATGGGTTTTTGTGGACTTGTCGGTGTGTGGGAAAATGTGTGAACAGATGAGGAAATTCTGGGAAAGGGATTATTTTTTCCAGATGACAAGAGTTTTGATTGTGGTTTGAAAAATGAATGCTCTGGACTATATAAAACTTCAATAACGGGCTATATTTTATCTAATAATCTTTCAGCGCGTTAAAAAAACCTATTTCATTTGTATGGTGTTGACGAAACTTGAACTAGTTATTTTCGATAAGATTTTGATGTATTTTATACAATTTCTGTGTCGGGCATTTTTTATAAATTTTGAGAAATTCGCTGAATTCGGTTTTGGGTAAAAAAAAGGTTCGTTTTTTGTTTCGCGAAACGGTCGGATTGACAGGATTTATATTTCACGCTAATTCGTCATCGCGCGTGAGTTATCATTCGCTATGACTGATCGGATACACGGGAAATAAATCGAATAGTTTTACGGTCACGCGCTGTCTGCCGCAGTGCTTGAAATTCATGGATTCTTGTGTTTAAGCAATTAGGTCATATACGGCCAACTTTTATGAAATCCTTTTTAAAATTCCGTCGGTGCTGTATTCTTCGCCGGGATAAATAGATTTCCGATGCAATTTGGGTGAACTGTAGACCCCTGAATGTAAAGAATTATTCTTCCGTTTCGATTGGATCGGGATTTTATTCGAATAAAAATTTAGAAATCGTTTTTTTGTAAGATTGTTTATTTTTCTGAAGGTTTTCAGTATTTTGCATGATGTGAATTATGTTTTTAATCAAAGGAGGTTAAATTAAAAGATTGAATTTCGGTTTACTTTCGTTTTTAAAATGTTTTAACTTGTGTGTTATTCAGTTATAAAAACAGCAGTGTTTGAAAAATAACTGATAAACTAATAGTAAAAAAGGAAACAAAACCAGATCTTTATTTAATGATTATGTCATCGATTATGGTACAGTTTTTCTAGAAAATTTTTTTTCAAAGAATTTTCAGGAGGTTTTTTATCATAGAACGGTTCCGCTGATTTTCGTTATACTCCAACGCATTTTATGAAAATGATTTTTTTATTTTAGGAATTTATTTTTCAAATAAGTTCAACATTTTAATAAAATGAGATATAGCTTGAGCGTAGAAGAAAATTTCTAAATTTTCAACAGTTTTTGATATCTGTAATTTAGACGTTTGACCGATTAACAATTTTTTACCTACCTCCTGCAACCACAATGCTCAGAAACTATAACGAAAAAATTTCTTACTTTCATTATTTTTGTTGTAGATCAAACTGTATTTTTCATGTAAAAATAAAATAATTTTTTTTAATACGAATTTGTTCAAGTTATCAATCCTAAAAATAAAAAACTACAACATTCACGTGATATGCGTATGTACACATATAATTTCGGATCATATACCTACATTTGTTTTTTTATAAATCTAAAATCAGGTTATATTTTTAAAATAACATTGAGTAAGATGATAAATGCTATTTAATGCATGTCAGAAATATTAAATTATAAATTGTTGAATTTATTGGAAATAAAAATACTAATTGTATTATATTATATTATTTGAATTTATCTTCGATAATTAATAGTGCAAAAAATGTGTGAATAATGTGGTAACTGATAACTTTTTGATATCGCAAATGAAATGTACTGCCATAATCTATACTTTATAACTTTTTACATAGTATTCTCGCAAAAAGAGCTTCAGAATGTTCCCTTTCCCATTTTTTTTCATTTTTCAAACATTCTTAAGCAAGTCCACTCCTTTCAAGTCAGGTTCTACGTCTAAAGCTTTACGATTTTCTGTATCAAACGAGCTTTGGAAAATGAAAATAATTTTAAGAGCGCTTTATGAAATAGCTTGCTTTGATAACCTATCTTTTCTAGAATATTTCTAATATTGTTTCCTTATATTTCGAAAAGAAATATACTTTATATATTTACTACTACACTTATTTATTACTTATTCAGTACTTTGTTAAAAGAATAACAAAATTCATTGATATACTGAAGTGCCTCGTATAATAACGAGATGATATTCCCATCCCACGAACATGTACTCGTATAAAAATTTCATCAGCAGCCATTATCGCACTTCTTTTGAATAAAATCAAATTCCAATACTCGATTCTCATATTGTTAATACGAAAACGGTTAAAATACAAGTTTTTTTAATCCTCAAGAGCACTTCACATTCCGCTGAAAAACACTTAATATAACACAGTAAAACACAGTAGTATAATGATGACGAAAAAGATAAAAAGAGTTTAAATCGAAATAAATCAAAAGTAATCATAAACCTCTGCACATAAATAAAAATGTTAAAAAATCTTGGAAAGAAACATTTTAAAATGTTGCAAATAAATTTCTTACACAAAAACTTTTTTATAAAAATATACTCTTAACCTCACATTGAATAACATTACTCAATTTTTACTGAAACAAAAGACATTGAGTTCTTGAATCGCTAGAAATTTCTAGACAATTTTCCGAAGCTTCAAAATCCAGTTTTTCCATGTTTTATATAGTCGAAGATAGTTAAAAAAAAAAATTTTTATTTTCAATCTTTTTGTACTAACACTTTTCAATCATCGATATTGTCGTATTATAACAGATATCAAACATTTGATCAGAAAATAATATGTAATACGATACTGTGTAACAACAACTACTCAAAAAACATCAATTATGAATCGTATTATAGTGAATGAGGAAAAATAAAATTTACGTGGTATTTTCGTGATCACACAAATAAGAAAAACAAAAAACAAAAAATATATCTGTCCTGAGATATTTCATAACTTATTTTGGTTCATAACTATGACAATACAACTATCGTTTTAATTGTGTATGTGTACATATTACCGTATTGTATTAATTAATATATTTATATATAAAAGATTCTATTGACAAAATTGAATTATGTAGTTAAAATAAGTGATATTTTATTCAACGCAAATTTAACGTGTCGGTAAGGTAAGAGAATATTATAATATGTTGTCCCAAATTATTAAGCTTTTTCAAATAAAGAGCGGTGTCTTTTTTCTAAAAAATTTCTTATACATCGTATTTTAAATGTCTCAATGAAACTTAAAAAATCTTTATGATTCCTGACGAAATTCGATATTAACTTTAGCTTTTTTGTAACAAATGGAAAAAATATGGATGCACATTTAGAAAAGGCTGATATATGCATAATATGGAGAAATATGCATGTGTATATTTTTTCCAACTCTGTATATTTCAAAAATGATATTTTAATTAACATATATTTATATTCAATTACTAGTCTATGTTTGATAAAACGCTTATTAAAAATGCACATTCTTGGAAAATGTGTAGATTGTATTTCAAAAATATAAATTACTCAATAACTGTATAATCATGTGAACAAGAAAAACAAAAAACAAACATATAGCAGGCTCTAAACATTTCATGATTTGATATTTTCATGATTCATTTCGGTTTACAACTGTGATAATTATAACTGCAAATAATATTATAAATTCATATTATTATTTATATTGTATACTAATACATTATATGTATGAAATATTTATCCATATTAATGGACCAATCCGTCTTATATAAAACGCTTATTGAAAATCAACCTGAATTGGAAAATTATATTTTCATTTCAAATACAAAATCTACTCGGTAATTTTAGAATTATATGTGAACATGAAAAACAAAAAAACAAATATGCATTACACTTCAAATATTTCAAAAATTCATTTTTTGATTAATGATTTTGGCTGATAACTATGATAGTATAACTATAAATTCTTACATGTATTGATTATTATGTGTATTTAATATAAATCCATTTTATACATTTTATACATGTAAAAAATGCTTCTTAAAAATGAACCTGACTATGAAAAAGTATACACTTTATTTCAAAAATTGAATTGACATGGTAACTTCCTAATCATGTGTACAGGAAAAATAAAAAAACAAACATACAGCAAACTCTAAATATTTCATAACTCCATCAATTTCTCTAGAATTTCCCTGCATTCATATAATAATCTCACGAGACAAGAACCCTCGACGTCTCCGCAATAATTACTCCCGAAATCCCGAAGCAACAGTGGATAAAATTCCCCGTTCCACGATCTGTCCCTCGCTCAAAAGCACATTCAGGGGCGAGCAAACTCTAGGATTATGAACCTTGAAACGGTGGTATCTTTGCCCGTCGCGACAAAGGTCATCGCTAATTACGCGCTTTGACGTGCAGCAAGCTGAGAGCCAAGTTTTCCCCGCCGAGAAGTTGCTATTCGAGGTAATTTCGCGATATTATTAACATCGTACCGCGGATACCCCTCTCATTGAATTTCGCGTAAACCGGAATTTCTCAAAGCGCTGGGATTTGCGCGACATCGATACCAAGGCATGCGACAAACTTGCAGGGCCAATATTGTTCCTTGAGAAAACCGAGCGGGCAAGAAACGTCTAATGACAGAGGCGGCGACAGCGAAACAGCCAAGATATAGGTAGTTTGGTAAGCGTAATGCCGTGTATCCCAAACTTCTAATAAAGTTACCAGCGAACTTTGCTGCCCCGCCAATAGCGTAACCATGGGGCGTGTTTTCCATGTTCAAACATGTATGAAATAGGAAAAACTAGATACCAACGAGCTTTTCACGCGTTAGTTTAACTTGGATTCTCAGTGCGTTGGGAGACAGAACTTGGAAATCAAGACATCCAGCCCAAAGTTTCCCAAAACTCAAAAGCTTCGAGAATAAAATAATCGGAAAATTTAATTCGGTTTTTTATATTTTACTCACATTTGGAATATTTTAATTTCTTTTGTTAACATATTTATCGTTATTCACAGATTTAAATGAATATACACGTGGATAGGTTGTTGTTCGGCGAAATTATTTTATTCTAAATTTGGATTTATTGTGTTTTTTTGAGTTTTGAGTTTGGATTATTCGAAGTTCAGATGATTTAATGTCACGAGCGGACTCTGTTTAGGGAAACCCACGTGGACAGCGAGAAAGGACCAATGCAAGACAACAGCCTTGCTTGACCCTTGAGTTAGACAGTCAAAAGGTTTTGAGGATGTTAAAAGAAAAAGTCTTATATTTCACTTTAATTGCCAGAAGGCTTTTATTCTCATTCCAATTAAATCTGGTACAATACAAAACGCGAGTATGACAATTGAATACAATACGAACG
>JAPYZL010079604.1:0-25110 GCA_030522825.1 Platygaster orseoliae
TACAAAACTCAAAAATAAAAAAGTTATTCAACTTTGAAATTTAAACAATAAATGCGCTTTTTCAACAAATGGTGATAAAAACCAGGGACCGAACTCTATCCAAATTTTCTTCGTAATTTTCTAAATCGAAAAGTCCTTTGGCACTTTTCGCAAAACTCAAAATCAAAAAAGATATTCGAGTTAGAAGTTTCAACCAACCAAATTTCTCAGATTTAAAACTCGAATATCTTTTTTGATTTTGAGTTTTGTAAAAAGTGGCAAAGGATTTTTCGATTCAGAAAATTATGAAAAAAATTTGGGTAGAGTTTGGTCCCTAGTTTTTATCACCATTTGTTGAAAAAGCGCATTTATTGTTTAAATTTCAAAGTTAAATAACTTTTTTCATTTTGAGTTTTTTAAAAAGTGGCAAAGGAAATATTATCTTAGAATTTTACAAGGAATTAAAATTTTTCGGGTGCTCAGGTCATGTTGAATCACCCTGTATAGATAACCACTAGAGCGAGAGAGACAGGCAGATCTCTATCGCTTTTTAGCTTAAAAATTTTCTACAACTCACCTTTGTACTCAGTGTCTCAAATAGTCTTTTAAATTTCTAATTTTTCATTATGTATTTATTAACACTGTATTGACAATATTTTCATTATAATTGTCTGGATGGCAAACGTTGTCTAACTTAATGTAAACAATCTAAATTTCAAACGTGTAATGACGGACAAAAGAATATTTATATTGGGCATGTCCGTTTTGTACCAACATTTCACCAATATTTGCAATAAGATCGTATTCGTCTAAATTTACAGATAAAGTGTCATTGATTTCTTTTTCAACATTGATTGTAAATTTTGTTTATGAAAATTGTGTTTTTTGTATAGCAGTATCTGTTACTGAATAAATAAAATCTTATCAAATTTTATGATTTCTTTTACATTTGAAATATAATTGAGTTGTCAGTCTTATAACAAAATAATGTATTAAAAAACTAAAATATAAAGGTTAAAAAAAAAAAAAAAAAAAAAAAAACTACAAATATTAAGGAAGATTAGAACTTTTTGTAATTTAATGAGTGTTTGTAATTTTTTGTCAAGTTTGATCATTTTTCGAATTTGTGACTTTTTCTGATTTTTCGCAATTTTGTGAATTTTTTTCAAAAATAATAGGTACACATGTCGCCAACTTTGATTTTTTTTTCCATGCAACTTTCTAACTGTGCGATTTTTTTGAATTTCAAAATTTCTATATAAAAATTTTAAAGTTGCATGTTTTGTTATTTTTCATTAATGTATTTCAATCATGGAAACAGATTTTCACGATTTTCGGAACAGTTTTGAATAATTTTTAGCTTCCAGTACATTCGGTTTTTTTTTAAATTTCTTCAAATTTATTACAATTTAAAGGGTTTTATGGTTTTATTATGGATTTATAATAAACTTTTAGAATTAAATATTCTGGGGTTCAAAGTTGCACGTTTTTCATTTTTTTTAATTTAATTGTTCGTTTATTTGTTTGTTTCTAACACATTTTTTATATCGCTTCAAGTTTATTACAATTTGAAGGATATTATGGTTTTTTTATGGATTCATACATAAATTTCTTGAATTCAATGTTCTGGGGTTCAAAGTCATAAATCTTCAGTTTATTGTATATATTTCTAGAATTTTCATATTTTTGGTTATTCATAAAATTGTTCAGGATTTTTTATATTTTAAGTGCTTCTATAAACTTCTATAATCTGATGCCTTCGGAATCGAAATTCTAAAGAGATTCAGTATTTTTATAGATATCTGAGACAATAATATAGGCAATAATATACAGTAATATAGGCCTTTTTGCCAAGACGCAGTAGACACACTAATGCAAATTTTTCAGAAAATATACATTTATCTTGTAATTGAAGGCCTAAAATATCAAAAAAAGAAAATCACGTTTAACAATATTGAAAAATTTTTGTATCATAAAATTCCTAAAAATTGATGTCGCATATGAGATTAAAAAAAATGCTTGACTTTATTTCAGTTTTTATGCTCCAAATCACACATGCTACTTTGTGACTGCGTATTAATAAACAAATGATCGTTTTTCACAGAAGCATGTACATTATAAAATGTGGATGATATTTTTGAAGGTTCCGCACCACGAGGACCAAAAAAGCGCCACCTTCCCCGACCAGCAAACCTATCAGCAGCAAAACGAGGCCCAATGGCGTAATCGCAATTGCAAGAGCAACTACACCGCCGAAGCCCTCATCAGCAACGACGGCTCCCACTTGGAAAAAAATTCCAAATACTACTCCCAAAACAAGTTTCCGGGGAGTCTCCATTCCGCCGAGGCCATGGTCCCCATAAACTACTTCCCTAACGTCGAAAATGGCGCCGGGTACGGCCAAGTCGTCAATCAGAACTTCAACCACTCTTACACTTACTCGTCCAATCCCAATATATATCCCGGAAGTAATTTCATCGCGAGCATTCCTAATAACCCCACGAATTACATGATGTCCCTTCATGAAAATCCGGATTTCCTGGACGCCAACAACTTTTTGCTTGCCCCGAACGTCGCGACGACTCCAATTGCGAACGCGGCCAAAGGCCAGCATTTTCCTGGGGCGCCGAAACATCAGAGTTGCGAGACCAAAAGGTCGTCGTATCCTGGTACCACTCCGAAGAAGAGCAAGCGTAAAGTTGACGGAACCCAGAACTTGGAGTTTCCGTTATCCGGCATTTCCTCGCCCTTGGACGATTTTCACCCTTCGGCAGCATTTCTGCCGCAGGCGAATTCCCTGTACCAGAACCAGGGGAACGTTTATCCCAAGACGGTGAATTGTTTGGCGCCGCCACCGCCAACGCTTCCTACTTCTGGCCTCGGGCCCATTCCCGGTTCTGGGAATTCCATGGCCATGTCGCATCATCCGTCAGGGACGAGTCTTACGAATTTCAATCTCAGCACTATTTTTCCAGAGATGAATGACAAGGTAGGGCTTTTTTCTTTTTCGGGGTTTATACGTTTGAAAATCAGGTGCGTAGGCTGAGGGGGGTTTTGAGGGTTCGAACCCCTCCTGAAATAAGGAAGTTCCGTTAATTTTTTGCTGATATCGTCATTTCATTAATTAAAAAATATTAGGCACGTGTTTTTTCTTTTTGATACCTGTCAAACATTAATAAGAGTATGGCGTTTTAATAAGTCAAAAAAATTATGTCATTTGCATGCTCAGTATAAGTATATCGAAATTAGAAATTGATGTACACTTCAAAATAATCCATTTTTTTTCATGTAGCGTTATTGGGATCAAGTTAATTGTCATTTCATGTGAAAATAGAGAAAAAAAATTTAGAGGATTTAAGGAGTGGTTTTATGCGAGTTATTTAAATTCAAAATTCTTAATTTTACCAACTTAAGAATGACAACGATCCTGGTTTTACAATTTTAATTTATTTATAAATACTGCTGGGAATCTGAAAAAAATATTCCTTGGAAATTGATTAAAATAATAAAAATTGTTGAAATTTTAAAAATCTAGACTGGCCTTTGGAAATCTATGAAAATTCGACAACATTTTCGAAATAACATAATATGATTCGAAAATCCTAGAAATCTATGAAATTATTCAAATCTGTATTATAGTCTTCTTGAAAATCTGTAATAATATGCAAAATTTTTTGAACTTTGATTCCTAGAGCATCAAACTCTAGAAAGCTAATAAATAATCCAGAATAATATCAAAAAATTCTTCAAATTGTGTAAATGTTAAAGAATTATGAAAAACTCTAAGTGTTGGGAAAAAAAATCATAACCTCATTGACTTGAAAATCGAATTTTACGACATGAAAAATGTGCAATTCTGCACTTCAAAAGTTGTTATACTTAAAAATCCTATTAACAGATCATCAAAGATAATTAATCATGAAACCCCAGAGGCAATATATATTTTTTCCGAAAAATACCTTCCTAAATTTTTTTCTGCTTCAGATTTATCTGATTTGAAAATTATTGTAACATGATAAAAATTTAATAAGTTGGTAAATCGTAGAAATTCATTTTTTTGATAAAAATACCATTTGTATATGAATTATTTTGAATGTTTTATTTGTGGCTTACCACACCCCTCCTACCAATCCATAGTACATTGCACAACAAGTGAAGAAACGTTTTTTTCAGGTTCCTGGATATAAATCGTCTTCGAATATAATCCAAACTGGATTAATACAGTCTTCAAGTCACGTTTCCACGAGTTATCCTCAAAGAGTAACCTACTCGAATTCTTTGGGTCACGCACCACAGGTAAACGAAAAAGTCTGAGAAATATGAAGGAAATGGAAAAAATTAAAACATGCCACCCCTTTAATAGCTTGAATTTTTATTTGCTCGAAAATAGTGATAGCAATAAATAATTTTCAGGTCACCGAATCAAGTCATTTCAGCAGTAATTTGCCAAGACCTCCGACTTCAGACGCTGGTCATTTCAAAAGCCCTTGACAATACAATTCTTACCTGTCAAAATCAAAAGCTCGATCCAAAGTCGTGAGAAACAATCGCCGAGTTATACCGTGCAACGACACCAACATCTTGTAAAAATGTACATAATTATTCTCCAAATTATGTAAATATTCAACAGTGTAAATCAAGCCTTGTAAAATTTTTAGAACATGAATTCCTTATTTGTATTTTGTTACTCATATACATACTTATTGTGTAAAAAAAGTTATTTAAATGATGTACATCACAATTTGTATCATATAAAAAATAATGAGTGTCAATTCGATTCACGAATCAATAAAAGAAATCGAGGAAAGATTTGACAATATTCATTCTCGAGTTCAGTGGTTTTTTTTTATTTTTTTTTCTTTCTCATTCCACAGAATCTTTTGAGAAACAGCAACCCTAGATTAATGAATTCCAGGGAAATCGTTTCAAGGTACAAACATCACTTTTAGTATACGCAAAGCAAAGAATCACTTTATTTCATTCGAAATTTTCGTAGAAAGACCAAAAACGCAACGATCGAAAATAAAATTAACCTGGAAAAAATTCCGATTCCAAAAACGGTTATACAAATCCTAAGAAACGTCATTTTTGGAACACGATTCAATATACATCTTCTATTTCGAAAGATAACATTTGCCGATGATCGAGTTAGTTTGAAAATAAACACATGTAGATCACAGGCGATCCCCACACAACGTATGGACTACAATTTCATGTAACATTTATTAAATTATTGCAATAAAACTACATAAATTTCGATTTAAATGAAACAACATTGAATTCTCATAATATGCGCTTACAACTGTACTGTGTAACAAGGTCGGGGACGAGAGCAAAGACAATTGCAGCGGTTTTATTCTGTTTATCAACTAAAAACGCTATTTCAAATTGTACTTCACGAGCCTGTAATCGCTACAAAAAGAAAAAAAAAAAAAAAAGTAATCGAAATCTGAGCATTCGCTTTTATACCTAAGCCACGACCTCGGCGATCAATCGTTTGAAAAATAAAAATTATTTGTAATATTATTTTCAGCCGTGCGCGCGAAACGAAAAAAATCATGTAAAAAAAGGTCAAGATCAAAGCTTAGAATCCTTCAACGATAAATCGCCCAGGCCAAGTCCCTAACCGATAAATTTGACTCGCCTGGAAGTAGTAAATTACTTCTATCCACTTTTTGTTTGTAAAATATTACTTCTTTTACTTATTGTTTTCCCTCATATTTTTTTTCTCCGTCTTACGCTACCTTATCAGATAACTTTCCTCGCTTTTCAAATAGCACGAAAAAAATGTTTAGCAACAATCTCTAATAATACATTACCTCTCCGTTAATAAATATTTTATTCACTCGCTTCATTTCTTCCTCGATCGTTACTTTTTTATCATACAATAGATTCGATCACCTCCGCACCTACAAATTCTCAAGATTTCCCACAGCTAATTCAAATTTAATACTCGTATCCAATGTACTTTTCAATTATTTTCAAGACAATGGTGCAATCGAAACACTACTTTCACGAAAAACTCATAAATTTTCGGACTCAAGATTTCACAAGTTCGTCTGTTTTATACGTGAAATCCAAGATTCACATATGTGCCAAGTTCCAAACGTTTACGAAATAAACGAAAACTACATTAGTTTCTCACAGGCTTCCTACACTCACTCTTGAAATTCTCTAAAATTTATCAATATTTTCTGGAATCCCACGAATCTTCAGAATTTGTCAGATTTATAAAAGGTCTCTGATATTTTTGATCCATTCCAGTTTATTGAAAATTCAAAACCTTTACAACAATCGGCAATTACCGTACAATACAACTTTTTCTGATTTAGGAATATTCAGAATATTCCAATTTTTGTAATTTAAAAATTATCGACATTTTCAACAATCTAAAAAACTATTGAATATTTCATAAAATCCAAAAAACTTCTTGAGTGACTCATATATTAATTTTGATAATGCTTCTAAGCTTATTCAAACTATTCTTAACATCGACAATATTTCTGCAAGAAAATATTTTTTCATTTTTCAAGATTATAAATTTTTTAACGTATTTCATGAAAGCCCCACGATCCTTAACATTTTATTCATAAAAATTATGTATAATCTTTTAAGTATGTAATGTTCCTAACTATATACAATATAAAAGATTTTTTAGACTCTCGTCGATGTATTCAAAATTATTGAGGATTTTTAAACGAAATGAAACTTTTTTTATTTTGTAAAAATTTTGTTGCGATTCCTAAGTCTTATCTACATTCTTTGAAATTATACAAATTTTTCGGATTTACGAAAATTATTGACAGTCTTTTAAATGATCTGTTTTTCAGTTTTTCTTAATTCACAAAATTCATCATTATTTTCTGAAATCCTACTAATTTTACATAATAATTATTATTGACAATCTTTAAAATATTCAATGTTTTTAAATATTTATTTTTAACTATTTTTAACTAATCGAAACAATATTTCAGCTCTAATTGACATTTTTCAAATTATTGACGATTTCTGAACAAGATAAAATTTTTTTCATTTTCTTAAAATGTTTTCAGTATTCTACAGTTTTTCAATTTTAAGAAATTTTCTGCAGTCCTCCAATGTTATCAACATTCCCTGAAATCATAGATATTTTTCGGATTTTCTAAAATTATTGACAATCTTTTAGATTTTATGTTTTTCATAACTTCTTGTTTTGTATTGAAATTTCAATACGATAAACGTGTTAATATTCTTACCCTTTTAGTGACTATTACCGTTTACGTAATTTAAAAGAATTATTCTTAATTATAAATTATTGACTATCTCTAAAATACTGAACAAAATGCCAAACGTCATGGTTAATAACTAAATATCTGAAACATCTGAATTCCAAATAAAATTGCCTCCCATAAACAAAAATGTCGGTAAACGCCATATTATTCAAGGTTTCTATCGGTTTCTATCACGACAAGATTTTTCCGGAAAGTGCAAGAGGCCTGTTTTCCCATTTTCATCCAAAATAAAAGCGAAAAATACCAATAATTATGTATAACTCCATCTTAGAAAGGTAATGGAAACAATTCTTTTCAATTTTCCTTTATTTTGAAACATTTGCAATTTCAGCAACATAATTCACGACCGAACTCGCTGACATGGAAAACTTAAAAAAAAAAACAAAAATAACTTGCAATCAGGTGAACAATGGTCGTGGCTAACTCGAATGGCGTTCTGAACCTCGCCGCATCTCAACTCGTCCTGTGTCATCGGTGTAAGTGCAATAGAATCTTGTTCGCAATTTCCTTCGTTGCGAATTGTTTTTCAAACTTTTCATACTTTCTGTTCTAGTTTGCGTGACAATATTTGTAGAAGATAAGCAGATGACACATTCTGCTCTACTTAATGGTAATGCGTTATAATAGTGTTTCTACGTGAAAAAAAATCCTAAAAGATCGACTCAATGATCATCGGCGTCGTGAATGCGTGAGCGTTTCACTTGCATCTCGGAGGGTTCTGGGCTTTCGACTATAGCGAGGGGAGCAGGTGAACCCGGGGAACTGTCAGGGTCGTCGTGACCTCTTTTCATTCCTCCTTCGGGGCCAATGAAACTTGCACTACAAAATCATCATATTCATTACAAGCGACAGTCACAAAGAACTGATATCACCAGTATCTGATGTAATGTGTATACAGAATTAAATTCATCATTTCAGATTTCTTTTTTTTTAATATAAAAAACCAATATACTGTTTTGGCAAGAAATTTTTATTATTACACCAATCGGTGGAAGGCAATTTTAAATTTGTCTTTTACATGTTCCGCCACCAGCTTTTTCCATAATCACATTACAATTTCACAGCTTAAATTGCCTTTTTTCCTTTCTCCACTGCGCCCTGTACTTACTTGTATTTATACGTTTGTACAATAACAGGCGATGGGCTGTACTGTCCCACTGGGGATAACGAATGTTCTTCTATGACATTCCCGGGAACCAAATATTTTTCTAAAACAAAAACACATTTGAGAATAATATCCTGCATCATTTACTTTGCAATTTAAATTTAAAGAATGGGAATGATTACCTTCTTTAAAGGAGTCATTATTCGCGCCATTGGTGACGATATTAATTTGCTGCGCGAGACGGCCTTTTTGGGAAACCGGCGGGTAAGGATGCCCGGGAGAACCAGGAGCAGACTGACTCGTGAGCTGTCCAGCGGGAGAAGAAACGGCGCTGTCGGTGTAAGACTCGGGCCCTGGCGAAGCTTCTCGACTCAAACATTCGGGCGTCATCAATCCGCTAATTCCCAAGTGCGATGGCGAAGCTGGTGCGCTCCTTAAATTGTTCCAACACTTTATTACGTGCCAATTAACAAACATACAAAGGGGTTGCGATGTTTCAAACTCCTCTTAAACTTTTAATTAAAATTGATTATTATTTCATGGGAAATTAGAAAAAAACTATCATGATAAATGATAAAAATAACAATTGTCAATCAGAAAATACGGAAAAATGATCAAAAATGTACTTACTGAAATCTAGAGTACATAAAAAAAATGGTTTCTTTTGAATTATTAATTTTTAAAAAACCACCGAAGCCCTGATAAAATATATTTTCCCAAAATTTTTTCAGCCTTCACCTCGATCAGGCGTGAAGGCAGAGGGGGTTTTTGGGAGTTCAAACGCTTTCCGAAATAAATGTAAAGTTAATTATTATTTCATGTAAAACAAAAAAAAAGAAAAATAGAAAAAATGAACTCAAAACCAATGAAAATATGAACAATAACAAAATTATACGTTGACTTAATAAGAATGGTTTTTAAAAATGAACTAATCAATACAAATAATGAAAATATGTGAAAATGATAAGTGGTCAGAATTTTGTTTTGTCTTTTTCTAATACTTTTGGTATTTTTCATATTTCTTCATTATTTACACAACTCGAGAGGCTTTCAAAAATTATGCATTTCGATATTGCTTTCTGAAATTCGATGATCTAGGAACCAAAGTATTTTAAATTTATTAAAAATATTTTCATAGATTTTGAAGAAAATAATTATGAGACTGATTTTTTCGTAAAACCCCTCACGAATATTTTTCTTGCCTTTAACCATGAAACAATTATGCACCAAAATGTCATAAATAACCTACCTCGAAGATAGCCCAAAAGGCGCTCGGAAACAAGGAACCCCACGTTGTCGTCGTCTTCGGAAAGCTTGTTCGATAAGCTTCACCTCCGATTGAGGGTCTATTCTCCAAAAAGATCCTTTCCCAGGTTCTTCCTGGCTTCTAGGTACTTTGATAAAGTACCTATTCAAAGACAAATTGTGTCTAATCGAGTTTTGCCAGCCCTTGTCAGCGGTACGATAATACGGGTAATTCTTCGTGATGTACGAGTAAATGCCAGATAGAGTCAGCTGTTTGTCAGGCGCGGACGCGATGGCCTGGACGATAAGCTGGGCATACGAGTAAGGAGGCTTCGATTCGTCCTTGGGTGAACTGTACTGCCCCGACGATGCCGTACCGTTCGAGCTGTTCGACATTCCGACCCCTTGAGCGCCACCAGCTGAACCCGCTCCACCAGCGTTTCGCATGTACCGTGAATCGATGCTCGGCTCAGGGGAAATATGTCGGCCCGAGTGCTGTTGGTTGTCGTGTCTACAATCAAAAGAAAAAAACCTTATAATGTATACTTGACAATAAATCAAGGACTATCTGCAAAAATTTTATGAAAACATCAAACCTTCATTCATTTTCAGTAATGTCATTATGTACCTCAAACAATTTTTCATCAAATACTTTCTATTAGGGGATATATCAGCAACGATGTACATTTTTTGAAGTTTTTTTATGAGAGTACCAAAATCACAAAAATATGTACGTTTAACTGTTTAAATTTAACGTCATTGCTAGGAGTTGAATGTTGCTATAACAAACTCGACGTTTATTTTTATACTTCGCGTGCTCTCCAAATTTGGAAAAGGTGTTTTCTAAAAGGCTTGAGAGAACATATTCACGTAGCCTCAGTTGATACTTTAAAATTATGTGATTTTCCTAAAAAAATTGGAAATCTCTACAAAACTAAGTTTCAAACATGAATTTTTTTTTGACCAGGGAGTGTTTATTTGGAAGTTAAATATCATCAAATTAGCCAATAGCTGATTAAAGTGTGTATTAAAGTTTCAAATGATGAAAGTTTTTTATTTCAACATTTTTCTCAGAAAAATTTCTTTTTAAATTTGTCAGGTTATTCGTATTTTTTAAATTTAGTGAATGACTATTATGTTTTAAGAGTTTTTTTTAAACTTCCTTTTTAATAATGATATTCTTTGAATATGGTTAAAAATTTGTTTGTAAAGTAGTCACTGGTATGTACCTGAAGTTTCAAACGTTGAAAATTAAACGAAAAGAAAAAATATATTCCTGATTTCTCGTCATACAGAAGAACGTGTTAAATATTTTTTGGGGACTATAAAGTTTGCTGGTCTGACTGAAAAGTCCTAGAAAGAAGCTGGAAATTTTTTTTTCCTGAAAACTCAAAAATTTTTTTGTTTTGTTTAACCTTAAACGTTTGAAACTTCAGGTACATTCACTGATTTTAATACAAAAAATTTTTCTAATAAGATTTTTATAAGGTCACTTCAAAAGAATTTTTTTTTTTGTAAGATTTTTATAAGGCCACTTTATAAGAAACAGAATCCTTATAAGAAATTTCTGATTCTTATAAACATTTTGCTATTTTTTATAAAAATCCAAATCACTAGGGTGGTCTGAAATCTAAAACCGACAATCAAAATTTCAAATGATTTATAAACAATCACAATTTTGGACCTCTATGTTTTCGAATTGGAAAATTCGAAAATTTAACCCGATTCTTGAAATCTCTTTCTTTTAAATAAAAATTCAAAACAACTCGTTAAATTAATTACTAGTCTATTCTTGTTTACATTTTTTAACACCTTCAGATACTTCATAATTCTACGTTATTTTCACACTTTTCTATTTCATCAATTTTACAAATACTAGCTTTCAAAAATTATTAATCTTATTAACTATCTTCCTTAGCAACCAAATACACAAATTTTTTGTTTTTCAACAAAACACATTTATATTTGCGTTTATTACGATAATATTATATTGTGTAAAAAAATTATACTGTAAATAGCATATTTCAGCTCGGGAATGGATTTTGGAAATTATATTTACTGCGATTTGCAAATAAACGTTTGTCGAATGTTTTTCCTTCATTTTTTCTTGATAAAAATTTGCAAAAAATATAGAATATTCTGAATTTCATGACTTTTTTTAGATCGCTATAATAATAAATAAATCTATATTTACATAAATTTTATTTTTAGATACTTTAGATTTTATAAAAACGTGTGGTTTATGAAAATTCAACATTCTTGATATATTTCTTTCGTTGTGAAGAAATGGAATAAGAATTCTTAGTTCTTGTTCCAGTGGAATGTGCAAAAGATCCTGAATTAACTTCTTATGTGAAACTAAAATATTGTTCTATTTTAAAATTATCTCATGTTAATTTTTAACATAAAATTATTCTATAATTTAAGAATAGTTCAAAAAAGAGAGACATTGACATGAAAAATGAAAATAATCAGCATTTTTTCAAGGCCTTTTTTCTTCTTTTTTCTGTACTTTTTGAACACTTTTTTCATGCCATTAATCAATCAACATGAAACGAGAATTATTTCTACGAGCGCAGAAAATTTACAATTGCAAAAGCAGTTGTATTTTGTAATAGTTGAAAATGTTGCCAATTTCAATAACATTTTAATAATATTCTTAAAATTCACCTGACGATTATCTTCTGGAACTTGCATAAACTGATTTATAACAATTGAAAACTGTTTCAAAACCTCTTTGATCTAAGTTTCATTCTATCAAAAACTGAAATTATCATCTTGGATTTGTTTCCTACAATTTCTATCAATGGTAAATATTAGTGCTCTTTACCTATCATTTCCAGAATGGAGGGGATCAGTAGCCACCGCAGCAGCAACCATTTGAAGGTCAGCTGAAACATTCCTTCGACCTTGACCAGAACGTGGACTCGCAGGGCAAGAATTGGCTGCGCTTATTGTGCCAGTGGGCGAAGGATAAGGGCTGTTGTAACCAGTGTCTGGGATGTTGATACGCAGTGGAGGCAACGGAGCCCTTTTCAATTGTGGCGACAACACTCTGACAGTGCTGGTGTCTTGTTCGTCTACCAGAGATTGGAAGACGAGTCTTATAGTTGTACTTGGGAATCTGAATGTACACCTGAAATAAAAAAAAAACACACACACACGTTTTTATTACAACTAAACAAACAATGTTCACCTAAAATAATTGTTCAAAATATGACAGAATAACAAATCGCAGAGGATTATGCAAAAGTTTTTTTTCCATGGAAGAGGAGAAAATAACAAAAGCTAATTTCATCATTGATTTCAAAGTTTTAAAATGATAACTTCTAATAAGAGTCCAAAATCACTGGATGCCAATCATTATGATTTTTATTTAATAAAATTTTGATTTTCTTTGAAAACATATTGTATCGCCAACATTAAATAATTTTTTTCTGGTTTATTCCAATATTTTGCAATTTTACATTCCATGGTTTTCAAATTAAAATTCTATGTATATAAATGTTTACTTATTTTATTTTATATTTAACTTTTCAATTAAAAAACTTTGGAATCTAACACTTCATATTGCAGAATTTAGTTTTGTGTATTTGGTTTTTTCAGAAAAACTGCTCCTTCGTGAAAATCTTACAAAATAAATATATTACTGTAATACCAAAAACTAAATTTTTTTTATAATGGCAATATTTTTTCAACTCAGGTCTAAAAAATCTATAAAGCATACAATTGGAGGCAAAACAACTTTCAGGCTTTGAATGTACAAAAATATATTTACTACATAAAGTCATTAATATAGATGAAAATTATCAATCAAAACTAATTTCGTGTTAACAACCTTGATTTATCTTTTAATGGACCGAAGTCGTCCCATGTTTTTGTTTGCGATAATAATCTGATGATCATTTTCAGGCTTGAAATAGATAATGATTACATAGAGGGTGATTTATATAAGCTCGGTATTTGGTTTTGTTATTTTCTTGCTGGAGCAAAAAAAGTATGATATTGAACATTTCACGACATTCAATGATAATTTTCATAGAAAATTTACTCATTCGAAATTTCAAATTCAAAGTCCAAAAGAGTTAAGTTCAAGATTCTGAACTGTTGAATTTTGTCAAATTTAAAATAAATGTCAGAATTTCCAGAAATTTGATTCTAAAATTCTTCAATTTTAACATCCAACTTCAGACATCTTAAATATTTAAAATATGTACTATAATAAAAAATGTTTTTTGTATTTTTTACATTGAACAATCAAGCTTCAAAAATGTAAATGATCTGACAATTCTAAACAAGAAGGTTGAAAAATTCCAAATTCTTGGGATTTCAAAATAAAATAGCAAAATTCAATTTTTTAAATTCCATGACTATCAAAAGTACACATAATACTAACATTTTGGAGTTTGATTATTGAAATTTTGAAATCTTAGATCTTTTTGAACCTTGAAAAAAAAAAAGAATCCTACCAAATATCAAATATCAAATTTATCAAGAAATAAAAAAATCTAAGAATTTAATAGCAAAAATATACAAATTCAAAAATAGTTACCTTCTTTCCAGAAATACTGTCAAGCAATTATTTTTCATTCCATAAAAAATATGCTTCATAAACATTGTAAATATTTTTCATTTGAAACTTCATTCTATTTTTAAATCATATGATGCAACGTTCATATTATATGAATTGATGACCCATGCCTAAACACAAACATAAAAGTTCACAAAAAAAGGTACATTCGATAATAATAACAAATATATATATATATATATATATATATATATATATATATATATATATATATTCTTGGAAAAGTAAAAAGTATTTTCATAGCTAGACTACTTTATTCAAATTATTTTTTCACTACTCATCACTTTCTACTAGAAAGATTCATCTGCATTTTCTGGACTATTTGGTCAATTTTCAGAAAATGCTAAAAATTTTTACTATTTATGAAATACTTCAGAAAATATTCTACAACACATAAAACAGTAAATATACTGAAAAACCTAATGCAAAAACTTGAAACAACAATATACTATAACTTTTTACGTCTAATTTAAAACATGCAAAAATTTCTATAATTTCCATCATTTGGAGTAAATTCAATGAAAAAACAGAGAAATAGTTTTTTCATTGAATTGTCTATTATGGTCGAGAATTATGGAAATTATAAATAATGATGGAGCGTTATCCAACAACTATGTGCAAAGATATTCCACACTATAAACTCACATCCTATTTGAAAAAAAAAAGCTTATCGAGGATTCAATGTTTTAAAACTTATTTTCTGGGATATTTTTTGATTTAGAGTTGTATGAAAAATGGCAAGGGAAAAAAATCCTTAATTTTTGCAAGAAATTTACTAAATTACTAGTTATGTTATACATATACTAGTTATGAGTAGTAAATTTACGTAACGCTACAAGTACTGTAAAATGATTTCACATCCAAGTAATGTACTATTATAAGAAATTTGATTATTGAAACATTTTTTTATATTTCTTTCTGTATTTCTCAAGTTATTGATATTTTTTTAATTCCAATAATTTTAATTGATTACCATATAGAATATTTTCGAAGTTTCCTTTTTTTCGTTTTCAATGTAACTATTATTAAAACATATTTTCCATCTCTATTCAAAGGATTTACAGTGTTACTGTAGTTTCAAACATTTAAAAATTAAAGAAAGCAACAAATTGTTTCCATTGCCTCTTTTAGTTGAAGTAATAAATGATTTTTTATGTTTAACAAATATTATCTAAAGTCTTTTAATATTTTTCACTTTTATCTTGGGTGTAAATAGGAAACAAACTTTTTTTCGTTTATTTTTTAAACGTTTGAAACTTTGAGCACTTTTTATACAATAATTCAGATTTGAGTAAAAAATTTATTGTAGTCACCTAACGAGCACAAGCGTACTAACCGGCTTGCGCAAGCGTGTTAAGAGTGGTGCACAAGAATTTTGAATGAAAATCGATTTCACATGAAAAGCATATTTCTAATACAAATTGATGATTTTTCATAAGATTGAAAAATGTCTATTAAATTTCACAGTTTATATGTACTTGAAGTTCCAAACATTTAAAATTTAACGAAAAAGAAAAACATATGAGTTTTCAGGAAAAAAAACTTTCCTGCTTTTTTCTAGGACCTTGCAGTGAAAACAGCAAACTCTTTAGTCCCCCAAAAAATATCCAATACAATCTTCTACATGATGAAAAATCAGGAATTAATTAATTTTTCTTTTCGTTTAATTTTAAATGTTTGGAACTTCAGGTACATCAGTTTATAAGAAATGAACGGGGCTCAAATATTTCATCATAACAAATTTGAAATTTTTTAAAAAATTTCACTAATTTTTATAACTGCAAAGGACTTTTCAACTCAGAAAAATATGCAGGAAATTTCGATAAATTTTAGTCGGTGGTTTTTCTTCCTCTTCCTTGTAAGAACGTGTTTATTGGTTAAATTTCAAACTTGTATATGAGCGGTTGAGAGCAAAAGACAAACTAGCAAGGGGTCGTCCATAAATTACGTAACGCTCAGGGGGGGGGGGTCAGACCAAACGTGACATCTTGTGTAGTAAAATAAAATGTAGTAAAATATTATTGTAGTATATAGTTGATATTTTGTAAAAACATCCAAATTTTGTGATTATGATATTTCATATTGATTTCCGTTCATCATCATTTAATATTGAGGAAATGATTTCAAATTTTCATCTTTACATTATCATTTATCTTTTAATAGAATTCTTCTCATCTATTGATTACATTATTTTCATATCGTAAATATGTAACTGGAAATTTTACTCAATTCAATATAAAAAAAATTTCTATGCTAATTAATGACTCAGAAACCTAAAAAAGTATTCAATACAAATTTTTTTTTCGATCTTTAAAATTTATTTCTAGAAATAACAATTATGAAGCACTTTCATGAGCTAAAACCTGTAAAAATTTTGAAACGTAATTTTATTATAAAAACATCTAAATTTTATAATGATGAAATCATCATAAATCATCATCATTTTTCGCTCTCAACCACTCAAATATGAAAGCAGAAATTTTTTTAAATTCTATATAAAAATTTTTTTATGCCATTTCATGACTCGAAAACCTAAACAAATATTTAATATAATTTGTTTTCTATCTTTAAAATTTATTTTTGGAATTTTCAATGTGTTTAAATTTTATTTTATTAATGGAAATAAAAAATTATAAAGTATTTTCATGGGCTGAAACCTGAAAAAGTTTTTAAATATGATTTTATTGTAAAAACATCTGAATTTTGTGATGGTGAAATCACACATTGATTTTCATTTTTTTTTCTTCGATTCTTTACATCATTTGAATACATTTTTTTTATACTATAAATATGAAACCAGAAATTTTCTTCGATTTGATATAAAAATATTTTCATGCTATTTCATGACTCGAAAACCAAAAAAAGTATTCAATATAATTTCTTCTTATCTTCGAAATTTATTTTTAGAATTTCCAGTATTAAAATTATATATTTTTATATAAATAAAAAATTGGAAATTTTTTAAGCTCTTTTACAAGCTTAAGACCTGAAAAAGTCATCATTTTTCAATATCAAAAACTCAATTTTCCCAAACATTGCAGTAGAACTTGAAAAATGCATTGAAAATAAAAACTGTATACAAACAGTGCATCAATATTAGTAAACAAAGAAGGTAAACAAACATGCGATGTTTGTTTCCTTCTGATTGGAAACAAAGCCTATACCTACAATTTCTTCACCTCTCAGCAAATCCCCCCTCCCTGCCCCTAACTCTAAATTCCACTGTTACAAAACTCCCCATTGAAAAAAAAAACCCCACGTGCCCTTTTTTTTAATGTACGAAAACATGATGCAAGACTAAAAAAAATGTCCCAGAACATTCTAACCTGCTTGAAAAAAAAGTCGGGGAGCGAATTTGAGGTTAGGTTACTCCAAGTTAACCCCTTCGAAAAAAAAAGAAAAAAACACGCGTGCACGTTCCCGAAATCAGCCACGCAATGTAACCAAACCTAAAAACGATCTCGATCGAGAAAATTCTCGCTCAAGATGGCCAAAATGTCCCCGCGATTCGCGACATATTTGCGAAACGCGGAAAAAAAAACTCACGATTTTTGCAGCTGGAGTGCAGGCGCGCCTTTGCGCTGAAACACGCCATCGACGAAGATGCCGTTTTTGCCGTTGCAGGTCATGTAGAAGTAGGGTTGATCGTAAAAGACCTCGAGGTGTCTGCGCGAGATAAAGTTGGAATGACCCATGTTGACGTCGACCTCGCCCTTGCTGCTGTTGCGGCCGATAATGATGCGGCGTTGGCGCACCATGTACTCCAATTCGCGGCCATCGAGGCGCGCGATCGGCGCACCCTTAGGACCCTCCACGTTCCACTCCATCGGGACTTTCGCGGGACTCGCCGGGGCCGATTTTAAAGCCAACAGGGCCCACGCGTCGCTTTCCTGACTCGTGCGTGCACTATACGCAGTTGCTGCGGCACCGGCCGTCGCCGTTGCGGGCGACGAGGACATCGAAAATAACCAACTGCAACCACGATCTCTCCTTCGAGGTTTTTACTCCGTAGTTTCGTACCGGGGGACACGGACGAATAGAAAAAGAGAGCGGCGATTCTATTCTCTTACTCTTTCTTCCGTCTCACCTTTCGAGAAACGATACAACGAGAGACGAAATGTTTATTTTTTTTCCAGTTCGAAAATCAGCGGCGAGGGGGGTAGGGGGGGATAAAAATATCTCTTCTTTCGTAATACAATAGCCAATGGCTGCGTCGGCTTTCGAGGTGTGTGAGAGAGAGAGGGGCGATTAGGGGTGAGGGGAAGAGAGATAGGCGGTTTTTGATAGACAATATGGCGGTTGTCGATGTTGCCATTTTTTTTTGTACAGGACAGTTTGGAATAGAGATGGAAACTATCAGTAAAAAAAACTATCAATAACTATCGATAACTATCAGTGAATTCCCCCTCCCTAATTTTTAAAGGACGACTATACTTAATCTAGGTTAAAATCTTGAGCCAACATGATACTTTTATATCAAAATCAGGGACGGATCCAGGGAGTGGTCTGGGGGGTCCAGACCCCCTCCGAAATTTTGAGTGTCTTTAAATTTCTCAAAAAAAAAGGTCAATAATTTCCGGTGATTAAATTTTTCATTTTATAACAAATAACAAATCTAAAAATAAAAAAAATAGGTCACCAATTTTTTATTTCCGATAAAAAAAATAGGTCACCAATTTTTTATTTCCGACATCTCTCTCTAAAAAAAAATCATCAACTTCCAAATTCTTCTGAAAAACCCCTCCTGAAATAATTTTCTAGATCCGTCCCTGATCAAAATGTTTTTTTGCGTTTATGCCTACCTAATAACATTTTTATTTATAAACATGTTACGATATGTTATCAACTATATTATTAAAATGAACTCATGTTTTTTGTTTTAGAAATAACATGCAAAATATAATGTGGGAAATATGGTAAAAAATATTACTTAAAGTCCATATATTAGAAATATCGATAGTATCAGTAAGTCGAAAAAACTATCGATAGTTATTGATATTCAAAACTATCGATACTTTTTCCATCCAAATTGTTGCAATAAATAAAGTTGTAAGGGCCTTAAATATGTCTAATCTTTTTGATAATTTGAAAAAAGTTAAGGATTTACTATATACTTCAATTCTTAAATTTGAAAATGTTGCAAGAAATTGGAACTTTGCAGTATACTCAAATTTCTATTATTTTGCTTTGAAAAAAATGTATGTTTAACATCAATTAAGGGAGGGACTTTTTAATAAAAAATTAATGTCTAACATTTTGAGAACTTGAAAAGAATTGAAATTTTTTATTTACTTAAATTTTCTAATTTCAAACATTTTCAGGAAGTTTAAAGTGTACTCAATTTTTGTATTTTGCTTTGAAAAAAATGTATTAAATTTTAAGAATTTTAAAGAATAATTTACATACATTTTTTTCAAAGCAAAATACAAAAATTGAGTACACTTTAAACTTCCTGAAAATGTTTGAAATTGGAAAATTTAAGTAAATAAAAAATTTCAATTCTTTTCAAGTTCTCAAAATGTTAGACATTAATTTTTTATTAAAAATTCCCTCCCCTAATTGATGTTAAACATACATTTTTTTCAATAATAAATGAAACAATAAATAAACAATAAATGAAGTTGTGATAATCATTAAGATGCTTAACATTTTTATGAATTTGGAAAAGATTATACATTTTTTGTGTACTCAAATTCTTCAATTTAAAACATTCGCAAAAAGTTTACAATATCCTCAAACTGTTCATTTTGCTTTAAAAAAATTGATAATAATTACTCTTCAAATTTCTAAAAATTTAAGAGCATAAAAACTCTATGAAATTAAAAACAAAAAAATACAGTTAAATTATGTGCTAGTTCACTAGAATATCCACTTTTTGGAAACACAAAAAATAAAAAAAAGGCATTCCTTAAAATTTATTTAAACCATTATCAATATTCAAACCTAATTTACTCATTGTCAGAATTTGCAACAAACGTTGAAATTTTGAAACTTCACAAAAGGATTTCAGAGAAATTAATAATGCAAATGAAGACTAGTTAAAGCAAAAATGGAAAGTAAGAAAATGTAAAAATAACTTCACTTCAATTTTTAATTGCATGATTTTTATGACATTGAGAATATTTTGTTGTTTAACATTTTTCAAGTACTTAAAATTATTTTGAAGTTTTAATACTTATACAGATTTGCTATCAAAAGTGTGATTCTCGAAATTTCCTTCATCTCTAAAACTTCTAAAACTTTATTATTTTTGACTAGCCAAAAATTTTTATTTTTTGCTTTCAATCTACTTTTATCAATTTTGCTCTTGTAAGAAAACTTTGAAAAATAAGTTAAAATTTACAAGAAAACGGGTAAGTCAAATAATCAGGGTTTTGATTTTTACTGATTTGCATGTTCCTAATCAAAAATATTTGACCCTGATTTTCAAATCATTATTTTTCAAAATAACAGAACAATTCATCATAATTTTACATATTTTTTGTTCAACATATTTTCAAGAATAGATGGTATTTTTATTTATAGATAATTTGTGAAAAAATTTACGTACAAAATTCAGATTATTAAATTGTGATTAGATTTTAATATCCGTTTACTAAAATCTACGCACAACCTAACAATCTGCATTTTTGACGTGAATTATTCAACAAATCACTAACTACGACTATTTTCAGATTGTGAGTAGATTTAATACAAATTTAGTGCCGATGTAAAATAAAGCCAAAAGTTTAAAGAAAAATGAAATAAAAACAGGTACAAAATTATTTACAGAAAACTACTCAATGATCAATATTATTATAAACAAACTTTTTGCGTGCTTCATTCGAGAAAACAAAAACTTTCTTTCCAAATTCGCATAAATTCGCTACAACAAAAGTCTGTAAAACACAGGAACATCCATAAATTTTCCAAAATCTACGTTCCCCTTTTTTTCGAAATAACTCAAAAATGACAACCAAATCAACACCAACACCAAAACAACTCGAAAACTCTGTTCATTTATAAAAAATAGTCACCTTCGTACACGAGCAAAGCTCCAAAATGTCGAAACTTATTTCCTAACACGCAATTGGGTTGTTTATCTAAATTAATTTTGCACAAATGCTGACAAATGCAGGTGTAAGAAATTGTCGCTTTAGTTTATTTAAGCACTGATATTCGATTTTCAATCAATTCTACGATTTTTATTTTGACAAAAGTTTGAATTTCCATATATCAGACTTACATTGATGAGCTTGGATCTTTTTACTCCTTTTTTGCTTCACTCTATTAAATTGTTTACCCGCTGCGTAACGTGGGTTATCACCACGTGACAGTCACACACTGCGCAGCGCATATATATATGTATCCTGTATTGCTGCCTTTGTCCTGCAGGCAAGGCAGTCAAAAGAAAAAAAGGACAGAAGAACTGGCCTGCTCGCTCGTTTGAAACATTACCATTTACTTTGCAAATAATAAGTCAATTATTTGGCAACGTTTTATATTTAAAAATCCAAATCAGCCTTGTGACACAGTTTTATCTTTCCCATAGATTTACGTGAACAGTTCATCTCAAATGTAAATTTCAAGTCTGTCAGGCTTTAAGAATCAATTTATATCTCTGCACTCAGAAAAAAAATCCAAAACGATCCATCGTGTTTAATGATGTTCTAGAGTTTTGGCCTAAAACGACAAATCGTGTTAAAACAAAACAAAATCGTGTTGGCATAAAACGATTTTGTGTTGTGCCAACACGATTTCGTTTTGTTTTAACACGATTTGTCGTTTTAGGCCAAAACTCTAGCACTCAACATCATTTAACACGATGGATCGTTTTGGGAGAAGCGGATTTTTTTCTGAGTGTGGGAATAGATTGAAGAAATAAAAAATTTTGAAATGCAAATCCTAGATATTTAAAACAACAATTACAGCTGGTGCAAGCGAATTTTTTCTTTCTAGCTGAAAAAGAGGATTGGTATAGAATAACTTTATGAAACACCAATTATTGTAAAATCCAAATTTTATTCAACCATGTTGATTCTATACATTTCTGTTCAAATCGTAGGCGAATTGAATTTTCGTTTTACAAGACTGAAACACTTGCACAATTAAAAAAACTTGTAATGGAAAACAGTAACATGTTTTTTACAATTCTCATTTGGAAGATAAAAAGTTTACATCAATTTTACTCAAGTTTACATCAAATTTACTGAAAAATTGACCAAATTTTCAAACACCCAATCATCAAAAATATGTACAAAATTTTTGACTCACAAACTCTCAATACTTTCCTCAAATATTTACAAAATGTATTTACAATTCACTGACATGTAGCTGAAATTTCTAATGTCTAAAATCAAACAAAAATGAAAGAATCCATGAAAATAAAGTAAAAAATCTAATAATTAAGAACAAACCAACCTCACTGAGGTTATTTTATTTTATTCATTCAAATATTTATTATGAATTAAATAAAATGACCTTACGGAGATTGGTTTGTTTTTAATGATTGGATTTGGCTCTGGGAAAACGACGAAAATTCTGAATTTGAAAAATAAGACAACAGAGTAAAAAATTTCCTAGCTATTTTTCGGTACTTTGAATTTTAATTTTGTTTCATTAAAAACTTTTCAAAATTCAGGAACTCGAGTCCGAACTTGAAGATGACATCATCACTTGTGGCGCAGGTTTGGGCTTTGACTTAAGGTGCTCCCTCAAGTCATCAGTTACTCCTCCCAGGCCAATGTATGTGAAAAAGTTGATCGCAAAACGTGTATTCTTCGGATCGTCCCGAGGGAAAATCCCTGAAAAAGCCTCTGCCAGTGTGGGATCCTTGAGCCTTGCATTTAACTTTGAAAGACTCATGTATTCGCACAGTTCTTGGAACAGAATCTTCAGGAAAATCCTGCTGGAGCTCGTGGTATCCTCTTCATTTAACTTGATACAAGCCAACACTTCCCAGGATATAGCGTCGGTGAAAAGCAAATGAGCGAAGAATTTCGCAACGTTTCTCAACTTGTTTGTGTCCAGTCTATGAATGGTGTCATACGAGTCTTTGAAAATATTTTCAAAAGGAGTGACATACATTTTGTTGATCGTGCAGAATCGTCCAGCCAGCAAGCCATAAAATTTTTCGTATGTTCTCATTTCCGCACAGCAATCCAGAAACATATGGCAGAGTTCGATTTCTTGTCCGGGTTTGAGCTGCATTTTCATCAACTTGTGGGCACATTCTTCAAAGTCCAAAGACGACTGGATAGTCAAATAAATCGTCCTCCTTAAAGCAGTCAGATTCGTTTCAGTTCTGTCGCAAATCAGATCCGTTTTGGACTCTTCTTCGTTGTCTTCACTATCATCGTCACTGTCTTGGTCTCCCTCATCACCGCTATTGTCGGACCCGCTTTCTTCGTCGCTGTCCAGAATGGTCTTGATAAGTCCCTTGTATTTTTCTTCGTTCTGCTCGTACTCAGGGTCCAACTTGAACACGTTGAGAATATCTTGACCGTTAGTTGCCTCGTCCAAAGTCACCAAATGCGAAAACTGGTTCTCTTCTTCAACGAGGTCCAGTTCTTCTTTCACAGCTTCATGATCCTTGAACCCATCCTTGCGAACCTGGAACATGACTTCGATCATGTATTGGACTCTTTTGTCCAGTTGACCTTCGTGAAGGATATTCCTCAGCATCTCGAAGATCGACTCGATCCCCTTCTTCGACACCTCTGCCAGGCGCATGCCGCACTCCTTGAGGAAGGCGATGGCGACTTCGATGGAGTCGTCTGTCGGAGTATCAACGAGGAGGGTCAAGATCTCCAGAGCCAGGATTTCATGAGCCACTTTTTGGTTTACTAGGTGCGCTATAAAGGCCGCTGAGGATATACACAACGCTTTGTCGTTCCTCTTAAAACTACGCTTAAACTGAATTGCCAAGCGTGTGACTATAAGCTGGCCTATATTGGGAAATTTTGAATTTATGACTGCAACAAGAGCCGCGTACACAGATGTGAATGTGGGAGATGCAGCCTGCGCCTGCATGATGGAGCGAGCCAAGAGTCCTCGTCCTCGGACTATGTTCTCGCGGAGTAATTCACGAGTGATGATGCCAATATTACTCGTGTTGATCTTGTTGATGTACCCATGGATGGATTTCTTCAATGCTTCCCAAGCAATTCTTTGATATGCCGCACCTGATTTGTCTGTGATTTCCGCCTGCATGAGGCGAAGTTTGGCTGGAGGAATGTAGGCGCCACCAGTTTTGGAAGTCAGCAGGTCTACGGTGCGTTTTTGACTGGGGGGAACCTCATTTTTACCGTCACTGGTGGTTTTTCTCTTGCGTACTTCTTCGGTCTCGCCGTAAAATCGCTCACCAATCCGAATGTCTTCCCTGTCAGCGGAGCTTTCCTTGTAACGTGGAGTTTTCTTTTCTTCATTGCCCCAATATCTCGGCATCACAATATCTCCTTCCCTGAAAAATACAGTTCTCGTTACTACCGTTTCAAAGTACAATTGCTTCAAAATTTTTTTTGCTCAGTAATAAATGAAAAAAAAAAAAAATGAAAAAAAAAAAAATGAAAAAAGAGAACGAGGTTCTAAATTTTTAATTTTTCAAAGCATTAGTTGTAAGATTGAATAATACTAACAACATTGACTACACGAGAAAATGTGAGAAAAGTTATTATTTAAACTCATAAATATTTGAAATAACACTTAGTTTAAAAATTAGCCTTTAAATTTTATGGAATTCATGAGAAAGTCGAAAATGAGTATTCCTCCATCTTTTTGAGAAATTTGAATAATGCAAAATTCATTACTTTTTGGCCTGGTAAGATCAAGGAAATAAGAATGCACTCTAAAAAATTTTTCTTGCGATTTTAGGTTAAAGTAACAGGAAGTACCAGTAGGTAACGGTACCATAAATTTAAGAAACTGGTACTGTAAATTTA
>JAPYZL010079694.1:0-10470 GCA_030522825.1 Platygaster orseoliae
GTAAGCATTTAGTTGAAGACACGCGTGATATAAGTATTTTGAAAAATACTAAATACAGAAAAACTTTTTGTTCTCTTGATTTAGTACGTCAAATTTATAAATACATTACAATAGTGTATTTTGTATCTACGCAATTTTAAAGTTATAGAATACCAAGTAAAGTAAATGTAATAAAATATAGAGGAAGAAAAAAAAGTTGATTCTGATTAAAGAAACGTGCTAATTTTTCGGAGTGCATTCGAGATCCGAGATTCCTACAATATCATAAAATTTGTAATACTTTGAAAGATTTTGCCAAGCGCCGCGCGCCCCATCACATCAGCCCGTTGACGCGCCGAGCGACCGATGCGTCGGGGACTGAGGTAAGGGGAAATTCTTATAGACAACAGCATCGATTTGTGCGTACGCAATACTTATCATGCCGTTTCCAAAGTGAGAAGCCTGGTTAAGGCTTGTCGTTATGACGTCATCGCTGAGGGATGTGTTTACGACATTGTTCGCGTGATTGCGCAATAGATTGTTCAAGGCTAAATAGTATATTCTTACATGATAACGTGATCGTTTCCTTCGAGGCGTTCAAACTTGTCGTTATGACGTCACACACACACACACACGCGCGCGCGCGCACGCACGCACTCACGCACACACACACATTGTAGCGCAACGACATCCGCTACCGTGGACGCCATCTTGAATTTAAACAACTTGGTTATCTACCGACCGTTTTTCAGTTTCGACTTTACTGACAATTTTCAAATTCCTACCTTACCGACCGTTGATATTTACCGTCTATTGATAATTACCGATTATAGATAATTTAACTGCTGTTGACAATGAAATGTTATACGTTACCTACATGTTCCTATTTTACCGATGTATCGCTATGCTACTTTAGTGGCATAAGTTAAGTTCATACCTTACCGTTCGTTAATAATTGCCCATCACATATAATTTACCTACTGTTGATAATGACATTTCCTACATTACCGACAAATAACTACTTTACCGATATATGGTAAGGTTACCAACGTATGATTAGATTCCTACATTACCGGCTAAAGCTAGGTTGGACTTCTACCTTACCGACTAAAGTTAAGTTAGATTCCTACATTACCGACTTGTGTTAGGTTAAGTTCCTACCTTACCGACGTCTGTGGAGGGGAGGGGGGAGGTCACGTGGTCGGTTGAGGAGTGGGGGGAGCCGTACCGGCCTTGTTTAACTTCTTATATAATATGATAACTAGTAATAGAATATTTTAATTCATTCAAGAAACATTAAGACAGTTTCAGACATCTTCAGATATTTCTAGACACTTTCTAGACGATTTGAGACACTATATAGACATTTCTTAGGCTTTTGAGACACTTTTCTCCTAGTAACTGTCATTTTTATAAAAATCACCAAATCTTAAAAAAAAAACTCTGTTTTTAAAAATCAATTTTTTGAAAACTATATACAAAATTTCGATTTTTATAAAAACAGGAAAAAAAATTACATCTTTAGGAAAAAAAATTTATAAAGTTTCGTACTTTATAAACAGTTTTATAAAAGTTTTAAAAAAATAAAATTTCTTCTAAACTTGTTTTAATTAAAGATCGATAGTTTTTATAAAAAAAAGTTTCATAAAACTGACATTTTTCCTTAAAATTTTTATAAAATGAGTTCAGCCAAAACAGACTTTTTTTATAAACATTTTTATAAAAATCATATAGTTACTAGGGTTATATATTTTTAGACGATTTAGACATTTTTCGACACTATTAAGACATTTCTAGACACTGTTGAGACATTCATAAACCATACTCAGATAATTGTAGACAAGTAAAACCTTTTTCAGACATATTTAGACACTTTGACATGAACGATTAAATTACATGTATTTTAATAATTCAAGAAGTGTTTCGTTACAAGCATTTGTATTTGTATTTGAGTAATTTGAAAATTCAACTATCCCTATTTCTGGACACACCCTGTATATCTAAAAAATTCTTCAATATTTCACTCATTTTTTTTAATATATATTTATATTTCAAACTTATGAAAATGCCTAGTATTTTCTAGCACCTCTAGTATTTTTCAAGATGTGAGAAATCAATTTAATTTCATAAGGCAATGGTCGATGTATCATATTTGTTAATTACATATAATTTTTAACAATTCGTAACATTATATATAATTTGTAACAAACAATTATTGTACACAGAGATGGGCACTAATCACATTTTGATCATTTTCACATTGCGAAACAACTATCTAAATTTCGTCGCAGAATTATGAAAATTTGTCGATAAATGTATTTTTTCCTATAGCTTTCATAACTACAATCGAAAGGTATCATTTACAGGGTTCTTTACACCTCGATTACAGAAAAAAAACTTAAAATTACAAAAATCTGCAATTTTAAGTGGTTTTCCTGTAATTGAGGTGTAAAGAACCCTGTAAATGATACCTTTTGATTGTAATTATGAAAACTAGAGGAAAAAATACATCTATTGACAAATTTTCATAATTCTGCGATGAAATTTAGGTAGTTGTTTCGCAATGTGAAAATGATCAAAATGTAATTGGTGCCCATCTCTGATTGTACATACAATAAAATCGCGTAAAAATTGTTCAAATAAACTAAATCTTTATAATAAGCTTCTTCGGCCTTTTTTACAAATGTCATTCTTCACAAATTTGGTCTGAAGAGTCAGAAGAAGTCTTGGCCTTTTTTTTATTTCATCTGCCATTTGTTCGGCTACCTCCTCTTCTAAAATGTCCAAAAAAGTTTTTGGACGTTGCCATAAATTTTCACCAGATTGACACGCCAGAAATTCTTCATAGGTTGGTGCTTGATATTTCAGATAGCAATTTACCAGATGATCTGAGATTTGTTGGTACCTATCTGGTTTCTCCAGATAATGTATCATTTTTTTGTAGGATGCATTATTATGCATTTTATGATTGTGGATCTTCAAACCACGCTCACTTGTGAAGTTTTTTTCGTCTTTACAAATGGAACACGTAAACATTTTCTTTAAAGCTGCCAATTTTGATCCAGTTTTTTTGAAAGCTATTGGATTATGCATGTGAGCATGGTGGAGCCTTAGACCATGCATCGTTTGGAATGATTTTTTTTCCTTGCAGATTGAACATGCGAATTCTTCAGAAAATGATGAAGATTGACTTGTTCCAGGTTTTTTTTCAGAATTTTCCTTTTTTGAAGAGTGCATGCGGGCAATGTGGAGCCTTAGACCACGCATATTCTTAAATGTTCTATCCTCACAAGTGGAACAAGCAAATAAAGATTTGTCAGCAGTTGATGAGGATTGACTTGTTTTAGTTTTGCTTTCAGCATCGGAAATTATCAACTCAGTTTCAGTTTTCTCAGTACTTGCTGGTTGACAACGAGATTTTCGATCGTAAATAATCAGTTTCTGAGATTTCTGTATCCTCACAACTCGAACTTGTTTTCTCAGCACTTGATGATGATAGACTTGCATCAGAGTAGATTTCAGAATAATCCATGATGTATTTATCAGAGATCCCGACTCAACGATTATTCGGATTTTATTTTCTGAATTATCTGTAAAAAAAAGTTTCAATTTTAAAAATGTCCGAAGAAAATGTCCATCGATTCGTGCAATGGAGCAGTCCTAATTTCAAGAATCAAAAAATTCAAATTCGTTAGATTCAACGTTGTAAGAAAGAATTTTTCAAAATCTTATTAACTCCAGTTTCTTTTTCATTTCGTTACCATGTTTTTTTTACCAACTAGGTCGAAAGATCTAGAAACTCAAAGATTCTCTAATCGAACGAATTCAATAAGTACTGATAAAAAAATAATACAGAAATAGAAGCTATTTTTAAGCATGAAAATACGTATTCCATTTCATTCCATTACGAAGGTTTCAAAATGAACAAAATCTCAAAAAACTTGTGTCGTGAGCATACTGTTCACTAAAAAAGACACTTGTCAAAGTTCATTGTAAGTATACACTCTAGAAGTCATTTAGATATCATTCAACACTTTGTCGATAATTCGGATGGAGCAATTTCTAAATTTACCATAGATACAAGGAAATACGGAAACTCCAAAATTTTTACTTACACGTTCATCAATTTTATGAAATCTGCTTATTGACAATTGCAATTAGGCACTATAGTTTTTTTATTAGAATCCAATCTCAGAATACTAACATATGGTAATAAGATTTTTTAGTAATACAGTACGTAGAAATAAATATGATCTGTATTTTACAAAAATTCGAGGTAATCAGTTAGAACGATATCATCAGTCAACGCAACAAATAGAAATCAAAGTTTATTTTGGATAATAAACATGAAAATTTTCTGAAAAAAAATAAAATGGTTGAAAAATTATTTTATTTACATTCTCTACTTACATTGAGGAGAAACACCGATTCCAATAGAATTATTTCACGTACAGTAACAGTTCGCTTAGACAACCTTTTGATTCGAGCTTTTACGAGCGACTGAGAAACATTTTGCGACGTTACAAATCTGTGCGACGTGTCAACGAACGACGTGTACAAATACGTGCTTTGTCATCAAATTCAAGAGTCATCAAACAATATCAGTAGAAAAATCTTTTCAGTCATGAATTATCAATCATGGAATTACGATGTGACATTTGTAGCCAATTATGAAAAACTGCAAAAAGTAAAAAATCATTAAAACTTTATGATACGGCTGAAAACGTACTACAGTGCTAGAAAATATTCTTTTTTTTTTATTTGAAACACTGAAACGCGCATTTTTTATGTTTATTGTATGTCGATACGTCATTTCACTCGCTTCGTTCGTTCGGAAAATTTCGCACTCCTAAAAACGGTCAATTTGGCACCTGGATACGAAATGTGCTATTTTTCATAAAGAGATATATGAAAATATTTTGAATAAACATAAATATGCATGAGATTGTAATGATATTCATGGTACACTATCGTACAGGATGTCCTAAAATTAACAGTCATTATTTCAGGGGTTTGTAGTTTAGGAAATTCTAAGACAAATTTTCCTTTGCCATTTTTCACAAAACTCAAAAACAACACAGATATTTGAGTTTGAGATCTGACCAATAAAGGCGCTCTTACGAGGAGTGGGGGTAAAAACTACGGACCAAATTTATCGAAATTTTCTGCTTATTTTTCTAAATAGAAAAGTCCTTTGCAGTTTTTCAAAAAACACATTAAACCAAAAAAGATATTTTATTTTTAAGTCCGAGAATTCTGATTGGTTAAAACTTTTAACTCGAAAATCTTTTTTGATTATGAGTTTTTTGAAAAACTGCGAAGGACTTTTCCATTGTGAAAAATAAGCAGAAATTTTCGGTAAATTTTGGTTTGCGGTTTTTACCCCCACTCTTATAAGAGCGCGTTTATTGGAGAGGTTTCAAACTTAAATATCTTTGTTGATATTGAATCTTGTAAAAAATGGCAAAGGAAAATTTGTCTTAGAATTTCATCACCAATAAACCCAGGTGTATGCGCAGCCCTGTGCCACTCTCCCCGAATTCTTCGCGGAAACGTGCCCCGAGTCTAGTCTTTAACACTTTATGATCCGTGTACGTGGGAACACCGATAGTTTAGGCGGGATCAGGGGGAGTAGTGACAGCCAATGACAACAGTGAGTAGTGTAGTGTAGGAATTTCGATGGATGCCAAAACCGGTGGCGCCTATAGGTGACTGGGTCCTATAAAAACTGTAAAAAATTGCAGATCACTAAGTTTGATTTTTTGACCATCACCAAAGAAGCTTGAAAAAAAGGAGAATAAATGTAAAAAAACAAGCGGTCGTTTTATTCAATATCCGAATCGCAATAAAATAAAGTGAAATAATATAAATAACCAGAGGGGAAAAGGGAACATTAAAAAAATAATTGGTAACACTAGCAAACGCGTGGTAAGAGAAAAGTCAGAGAGAAGTCAGACTAGAGTCTGACTTTACTCTGACTTTTCTCCCCCACGTCGGTAAGGTAGGAACCTAACCTAACCCAAGTCGGTAATATAGGAATCTATCTTTTGTGAATCTTGGTGTTCTAACTTACCGACTTGGGTTGAGTTCCTACCTTACCGACGAGGGGTCGAGGGAGGGGGGAAGTGGGTGAAGAGTGGGGGAGGTCACGTGATGGGAGTTAGAGTGGGGGGTCGCAGAACTGCCATAGTTCATCTACTTCCCTCTACGATAAGAAATATTGTTAGCACTATGGAAAAAAATTAACTTCTCTCTTCAGTGAATGTATCCCTCTTCTTCGGCTCGGGATATGACTTACCCTATAGTCAGAAATTTATTTTTTCCCTTGGTGCAAAATGTACTATTTTGTGAAAAAAACCTACATAGTACTTTTGAAAAGTTATGTATTTAAAAAAAAAAATTGAATGGACTTGAAAATTTTTTAAGATGTTTTCACAAACTTGAAAAGAAATGTTAAGGGGGTCATCTACCTTGTGGCCTCGTTGTTGATATTTTTTGCATTTAATGTATTCATTTTTATACTTTCATCAGAAATTTGTCCGAAATTTTACTGTCTCAAACTTGACCGTTATTTGACCTTAAAATATATCTTACGAAAAATGTATACCAAAACGGTTGACACGATTTAGTTCGTGAAAGTCTTCTTGAAACAAAAAAAACCAAACTGATTCAGTTTTTTTTTTGACGTTGGCTATCGTCTGACGCGAGCTTTTTCGATTTTTTCAATTTTAACAATTTTTACAGCTATTCTTGACTTTAAAAACGTAGAAATGATTTGTTTGTTTGTTTCTTTTTTCTTTAATTTTATGTTCACTATTACGTGAAATTTTCAAATCTTCTGAATTCCTCGTGTCAAACGATAGCCAAAATCATGAAGAAACTGAATTATTTTGTTTTTTTTTGTTTTTGTTTCAGACGACTTTCACGAGCTGAATCGTGTCAACCGATTTGGTATACATTTTTCGTAAGGGATATTTTAAGATCAAATCACGGTCAAGTTTAAGACAGTAACATTTCAGAGAAATTTCTGATGAAAGTATAATAATGAATACATTTAATGCAAAAAACCTTTTTTCGAAAGCATTATTGGTTTCTTTTCAATTCATTCTCAAAAAACAGTATCGGAAACGAGGCTACAAGGTAGAAGACCCCCTTCAGTACACTTCATGATGTTCAAATTTTTGAATATGTTAAAAAATTGATGCAAATTACCATCTTAAATAAAAAAACTTATTAATACAATAAACTAAGTGGTTGTGAAAGAAAGAAAGAACATTTCCATAAGTACATATAGTGATTCGAAAAAAAGGATACCAAAATTGTATAGCAATCAGAGTAGTTTGGAATTAGTTGTAGTTCAGTAGGAAATACAGAAAACAACAATTGGGTGTCATATTTCCGCATTTATTATTTCGCATCCATTTTTGCGTAAACCACATTTCTGATTGACCATTTTTCCGCAAACACAATATCCACTCGATCATTCTTTCGTAAACTAAATTTCTGGCTTATTTTATGTCGCAAACGAAATTTCAATGCGTGACCATATGGCAACTGGAGATTCGTTGTTTATTTGTAATAAAAAAATAGATTTGATGAATCAATAAATCCACTGAAATCTAAAATTTTAATAATTCATCTGAAATCATATTTTTGATAGTAAATAAAAAAATTATAAGAAACGAAAAAATGTTCGAAAAAGATTCTAATATTCAGAAATTGTCAACAAATACATCAAACTAATATTATAGCTGACAAATTAGATTTTTTCGATACCTCGTTAGAAGGTTGTCGTATTGCCTTGTGTATCGCACAATTATTAATAATAATTTTACGTTCTGATAAGTTGCCGTTTATCCGTCCATTACGAGTAATGTTCGTTATTTCCTTAATTTTTTCCTTTTTTTTATGGTCCATGTTCTATTATTTCATTTTGTGGCATTAAATAATTGGAACCTAGTGTCTAACTTGTACTTGATATAATTTTTGTAGAGGTGTGCGGGATCCCGACTTTTCGGAAATCCCGAGTTCGGGATGCGTCGGGGCCTCGGGACAGGAAATGCTCTTTTCCTACATTTTCGGGATTTCCTGACAGTTCGGGATTTCCCGACATTTCGGGATTTCCCAACATTTCGAGATTTCTCTACGATCACGAAATATTTGGAGTTAAGGATTTATTGAAATTACTAGATTTTTCGGAGTTCCTGAATTCTCCACATTCCCGAATTTCTCAGGATTCTCGAAATTTTCAGAATTCTTCAAACTCTCGTGATTGCTTTAATTTTTCGACCTTTTTGGGGTTTCTTGAATTTTTCGATTTTTCCCGACATATGTTCGAGATTTCTCTTTAATCCTTTAATTTCTATAGTTGAAGAGGTATATAAATTAATAGATTTTTCGGTATTCCTGAATTCTCTAGATTCTAAAACTTCTCAGAATTCTCGAAATTTTCGCTATTGCTTGAATTCTCCCAACTTTTCGGGGTTTCCTGAATTTTTTGAAGATTACCGAATTTTTCCGGGATTTCCCGACATTTCGAGATTTCTCTACAATCCCGAAATTATTAGAGTTAAGGGTTTATCGAAATTACTTCATTTTTTGGAAATTTTGAATTCTCTTGATTCCCAAACTTCTCAGGATTCTCGACATTTTGGAGATTCTCGAAATTCTCATAGTTGCTCAAATTCTTCAAACTTTTCAAGGTTTCCTGAATTTTTCAATATTACCGAGTTTCTTCGGGATTTCCCGACTTTTTGAGATTTCTCTATAATCCCGAAATTACTAGAATTAAGGACTTATCGAAATCAAATACTTCATTTTTTGGAAATTATGAATTCTTTAGATCCTCAAACTTCTCAGGATTTTCAAAATTTTTGGGATTCTTAAAACTTTCGTGATTGCTCAAATTTTCCGAACTTTTCGGGGTTTCTCGAATTTTTTGGGATCTCCTGACATGTTCGAGAATTTATATAGTTGAAGACTTATCAGAATTTCTAAAATTTTCGATATTCCTAGATCCTACAGATTCTTGAAAATTTCGGCATTCTTCAACTTCCCGTAATTACTCAAATTTTTCACACTTTTAAACGATTTTAGGATTTTTCGGTTTTTTCGGGATTCCTCGACAATTTCGGTTTTTCTCGACATTTTCGGGATTTCCCGACATTTTTTGTTTTTCTCGACATTTTCGGGATTTCCCGACATTTTTTGTTTTTCTCGACATTTTCGGGATTTGTTTTTCTCGACATTTTCGGGATTTCCCGACTTTTTTTGTTTTTCTCGACATTTTCGGGATTTCCCGAGTAACTCGGGATCCATCCCGACCCCATGTAAAATTCCCCGAAACATCCCGACCGCGAAATTCCCTATCCCGCTCACCCCTAAATTTTTGCTTTGTTTTGATTGTTATGGTGGTCTATAAGATAGCTGAATATAATATTTTCAAGGGTCTATACGCATGTATGTATAAATAAATAAAGAAGTATACGAATAAGAAAAAATATTTTTTAAATAATAAATCAACCAAACTTCAATATTTGGAGAAAATTAAAAAAAAATTTTTCTAAATTAATTTTTAATAACTTGTATTTTATTTAAGAAATAAATATTTTATTTAATAAATTATTTAAAAAAGTCTGCAGAATCTTGTACTAGCGGGAAAATGACTGAGTATCGAAAAAAACCATTATTATGGATTTGAACACGATTACAATTTTTCAAGATTATGCGCTCCGCGGAGGACCCTAGTAAACTCTTATTCAATGGGCTCTACGTAACCTTGCGAAACATTCCTGTGTACTTGACTGCAAGGAAACAGAAAAGAGCTAGAAGACGGCTATGCCTTTCACTTTTATTTCCTGGTTCCAAATATCCAACAATATTTAGGATTTATTGATATTAGAACCATTAATTGTTGCTCATTCTACTACTAATAATTAATTAAGGCTTGAAATTATTAGAGTGATGTAGTTTCATCACGCATTTCCCTTGTTTCTATTAATAATCACCCATTAAAAACTATCCGACGCTTACCCGACACCAACCCGACGCGTATCCGACTTTTAAACGTCGGATACACTTCTACCCGGGCAGCGGACCGGTTTTTTAGAATATGGATGTTTTTGGCATTTTTGGCGCGACCTGATGCAGATAATGAGCTGATATGAATCGTGGGGGGTGTCATAAAGCAGTCAGCATTCGACGCACTGATGATTAAACAGCTATCTGTCTATCTATCTCGTTTTTCGGTCTTATTTATTAAAACTCTGTATTACAAAAGTATAAAACTGTTAACATGCATTATTCCCGGTTGCTTTTCCGGTAGAAAAAAAAGGAAAAGTGACAAGAATAATGTTGAAATTGAAGAAATCGATCCTCAGAAAATAAGTTTTTGTCGGTTTCCCAAAGATCTTTCGGTTGCGAACGAGTGGAAAAAATTGTGCAAACTTGACAACTTGATTATAAAATCGTCGCACAGACACAGAGTGTGTG
>JAPYZL010079711.1:0-22785 GCA_030522825.1 Platygaster orseoliae
TATTATTATATATATATTTTATTGTTTATATTAATTATGTCATTCATTAAAATTTATTGAAAATAATTATTTAAATTAAATAATAAATTTGTTATTATTCATTGATCTATTATTAATTTTATTATTATTATTTTTTTTAATTTTTTTATTAATTATATAATTATTATTAATATGATTTTTAAATGTTTTCTTATCATTCATAGGCTTTTTTTTTCAACCTTACTAAATTTCGCCTTATAAGGGGGGCTTCGCCCCCCGAACCCCCCTGTCATCCACCCCACACCCGTCCAGGTAAAAACCATTTATGAAAAATAATTAGAACGCCCCTCCCCCCGAACAGGGCGTTATTTCCCTAGAATGACGCGAGAAATCGAAATTTCGTTGCGTAAATAACTATGTGAACGTTGAAACCGAGCACGCAACTAACCATTGAGTCCTTAAATTTAATATTTTCAAATTTTGACATGTATGCAGTTAACATTATTCAAGTTGAAGTTGCCATTTTTAACTACATATTGCGGTCTACATATTATTATTACTACATATTATAAGCGGTCTGTTTAGTGACTTCAAGCGCTCTGATCAACGCACATATAAAGAGAAAAAAATTTCTCTTTTACAAAACTATTCATAGTTAATACAACGTATGCAAGTGGCATTTACTTATGTCCAATTTATATCGCTCCATTATCATAGCGTTGCTTTAATATCATTATTTTCAAAAAATTTCACAGAAACAGTTTTAAGCCTAAAAAACTAAGAAAATAAGAAAAAAAATTTGAACGGTAATTTAATACGTCTTATTGGAATCATTTACTGATAGTAAAGTAAAATCTACCTCAAAAATGCTTTTTGGAAGTTTGAATTAAAGAACAAAAGATTTTCAAAGTAATTAATAATATACATAAGCAAATGCAAAGTTTATAAATACAATTTTCTACGCTAACCGTTGGAGAGTAATGAATTTTATTTATTAAATTTTTCGGAAAACAAATGTCAGATATAAAGTTTGCAAATAAATTAAAGTTGGGTCTAAAGATTTCGGGAAAAACTACTACTGATAGAACTTGGTGAAAATTGGCTTAACCAGGTTTTCAGCTAAAAATTCGTTCAAAATTCGTTCAAAATTCGTTCAAATTTGTTCAATTCGTTCATTTAGATCAAGTTACAAAAACAGTGTCACTTACAAAGAAAAACAACAACTTGTGTTATTAAAAAAAAAAATAAAACGTAAAATGTTCAAATTTCTGTAGTAAATTAAACCCACAGATCATAATAATTCACAGTTTATGAGAAAAAGTCTTGACCACAACAGGAACTCTAAGAAAATGCATAAAATGTATCCCTTGAGGTATTGTCTTCAACTTTTTGAAAGGTTGGTGAATTTTCATACCGTTGCTGAAGTCTTCAGTATCATGTACGAGTTTCTTTGACACGTACAATGTCTGGACAGCAAAATATTCGTGGTAAAAGCAGAAAGGTCAGAGACTTGCGTGAACATAAGAAATATCGTAAAAAAAAAGGTAATGGAAAATGCATGAACCTACTCTTCTTGTCGGAAAGTCAGTACCTTTTGAATGCAACGTTGCATTTTGACTTTTCGTATCTCGTTGTGTTGGTTTCTTTTCGTTTCAATGTTTTTTAAAGTATTTTACAGTGACTCAAGTAACCATTTCAAAACTAAGAGCAGTACTAAAACCGTGATATGTGGAAGAAACGTGTTGGAGAAGAGTAGACTAAATCATTTAAGTTACTATCCAGTGAAAAATGTATGTAGTTCACGTGCAAGTCAGTTTTATTGACGGAAAGAATCAAGATAAGGTTTTTATATATTTATCATTAAAGCGATCACGAGAAAAATGTTCAGAAAATATCTGGAAGGTGATCCTGTCTCCAGTCAGATAATTTTACTCATCTTCTGAGAAAGAGATTTTGAGAACGTGAATCAGATTGTCAGAATTGCTTTCTGTTACATAAATTGATGTTTTCAGTAAGAATTCATTTTTAATTTTAAAAGTCATAAAAAAAATATTTTCTGTCTTAAGTTTATATTTTTGTTAATCATATTTCAGTTATCCTTCGTTTTTGAAAATTGGCGATTCGTGCAGAAACTAATGAGTGTGATTGTCTTCTTTTGTTCTTTAATGTATTAGGTTTTTAGTTGTTTTGAAATTTGAAAGAAAAGTAGTTAATGATAAATATATTCTTATATATTTTAATTCCCACAGAGAATATAATAATATTTATTACACATCGTGATTTTATACAATAAAATATTGATGACCGATAAATAAAAATCTTTAAATTTGAATTTATTTATTGTTTTTCATTGAAAATCTGTCAAGTGCTAAAAAAAAGCTCTTATTTCTAATATCTAGGCAATAGCCCTTCGAATTCTCACAGATTTTCAAATCTTTCACAAGTTCTAAATATAGTTTCTATTATTCTCTTATCCTCCCACCATCTTCATTTAGGATCCCTCAAAAAAAATATTTTTTAATGCCTCGTGAACATGATTGACGAACAGTGAAAATAGAGTGCACTATTAGAAGGGGTTGAAAGATCATTCAAAAGGCGCTATTGTATTTTTTAGGGTAGGCGAATTTATTAAATGTTGCGTGGTGAATTGATATCTTACTATCTCTCATAGCGAATGCAAATCAGGTCCAATAAATTACAAGTCACGTGCTAGGATTTATGGCGTGGTCACGATTTTATTAATTAAATTTACGGTTCTATTCATTCGCTAATGCTGGGACTTCACGCAAAAATCCGTTATTGTGGTCCATAAATCATACGTTTAAAGGTTATAACAGTGACTGAACGATCAAACCCTATGATTTTCACACCTGGCCCAAAAATTTGACTTTATTTCACTTTATTATATGGTTGTTGATTACGTAGAGTATATTGATTAACGTTTTGAAATAATTTCCCCAGAGGATCCTATTTACTGATTAGTATTCCAAAAGAAAACAGAAAATTTATGACAGGATTGAATGTGTTCAATGAACTCAACTGGCATCGAGCGTTTGCCATTGGCGAGGAGTTACACATTTCCAAAGGCTATAGGAAAATCATTCAATGCCCGAATGATGGTTTCGATTCGAGAGCGCGCGGTTCATAAGGTCGAGGATCGTGTAAATGCAGCTGATACGGGAATGAAGGCGGGTGAAAACGCAAGCGCCTTGCAGTCGAAATAGGAACTATCGCAACTTAATATCGATCGGGTAATTCTCGCGAGCAACGTGCTGGCCTTTCCCAAGTCACCTCCAACGATCCTTCGGTGGCTTACATTTTCTTCCACTTTCACAATGCACGTGCAGTGACATGAAGGATTTTTGTTTGGTTATAAATTTCATGAACTAAAATTTTCGGAGGTGGTTTCTTGGAAACATAATTTCTGAAGGAATAATTGCTTTGTAATATATGTTGGATAATGCTAAATTATTGTTCTTTTTAATTTTCATGATTTAGCGATCCTTTGGAACCAAAAAAATTAAAAATTTTTTTTTTCTTTGTATACATCTTTCGTTTTTTTGTTGGGTCCTCAGCAGGAAAACAATATCCTTACGGTGTTTTACTGTTTTTTTTTTTGTAAAATGAGGTCGAGTTAGTTTATTATATGTATGGGTTTACTTTATCACTTATGCTCGTATGAACAAATCTATAAATATAAAGTGATCTTATTTTAGATTCGGAATATGCAAATATGTCATTAGCAAATTAAAATAGAAGGCAGAAAGCTTTAATGAAATAAACAAAATATAGGTTTTTTTTTAACTCCAAAGGATAAAGGAATCATAAAATTGCTGATAATTTGTAATCCTTGACAATCGCATTCAGGCAGTTTGTTTTTATGAATTCTTGAATTTCGAACTTTTAAGGTTAGGCAACTTTTGAAATCCAGAGTTTCACATTTTTTATGTTTGTATTAAATGTAATGGAATTCGTTTTTTCGTAATTTCTAAGTCACTGAGGTTTAGATTTTTTTTACGAAATTTTCGGAAAAATTTTGTCCATATAAATTTCTAAGGTTATAAAAATTTGAAGTTTTTTATATTTTAAACAAAAATAAGGTTTTGCTTTGTTTTTTAAGTATTTTTTAGATTCCTAGTGTTACTATAGATTTTTATTAACGTTCCTTTGTAGTTCATGCTCTATAATTCAAAATCTTATATGGATTACAGATTTTTTTCAGATTTATTGAAAATCGCTTTCTTTGCAAATAGTGTTACTTTTGGCATTTCTTTAATGTCTGTATGGTTAAAAAGACTAACTTGTATTTTTATAGATTTTTGTATGGATTCCAAGAATCTTATGCTCCAGGGTTCAAAGTTATTTTCAGTATAAAAATAATTTTCCTGTTGTTTTTTGACACAAGGTGATAACATTTTTTCAAGAAATTTTTTTTTTATGTTCTGTCATCCAAAAATTTATTATTACAATTTTTTCGGAAATAACTTATTTTGAAGCCAAAATTATTTCAATTTTTGCGTAAGTAACTTCAAAAATTAGAAATTTCGTTGAACCTTGAGAAGTTACATAAAACCATCAGTCATGTCTACTAAATTTTCTTATACATTTTTGCAAATATTACTTCTGCGAATAGAAAGTAATTTTCTTACTACATTCCTCAAAGACTGAAATTTACGCTATTTTCATGTTACTGCCAAAAGGTAAAATTTGAGTAATTGATGTTTAAATTATGTTTTTATCCGAAGGAAAAGAACTGGGAATTAGAAAAAGAATGATACGACAAGAATATGTTTGAAGGCAGTTGAAAAGGGGAATAGAACTTCTCAAAGGCTTTAACTGAAAAAAAATTTACGTTCTGCAGTCAAATAATATATTATTCCTACTCTTTCATTGTGAAGTTATGTTCTCATCTTTGGATATTTACTTGAAAACATACCGTTATAACTAGTTTGTATCGTGGTTTAATTACTTTTAAACGAACTTACACTACGTACAACACAAATTAATATCATCCTTTTGATATAATATTTTTTATACACAAAGTGACAAACGTATCTTATATAATGCCATTTTACATCATTATCTTTGAAAATATTTGAAAATCAAATTTCATGATATCTCTGTGGTAGCTAGTTAACAAAATCCATATAAGCATCGGCCGGAATCAATATAGCATCTCACTTACTTATGTGCACGTTTTTTTTTTGCAACCCTCGGCCAAGCTCTCGCCCGCGTATATATTCCCGAAGCCATAGCTACTTTTTTACGCTTGGTGCATGTGCGTTTTTCTTTAGACAACAAAAGTCGGCCATTCGGAAACTGAAGGGAAGCAGGAAACTGGAGAAGTAGATTTCGTGGGTGTCAAATGAAAGTTTACATCAGAGTACAGAAAAAATAGAAGAAGTCAGGAACATGTATTAATTAAATAAAATTTGTATAGGTTTCTCATGTCTTTTCAATATGAAAATGATAAATAGGAATTCAAACTTATGAGTTAAACTATGTAAATATAATTTTTTGTGATTTTGAATATAACTATATGTGGCGTGGACCGTGAAAAGGGACCTAAGAACCAAACTCGTTTGGGCCTACTTTCTAATGCTCTTGAGTCAGATAATGTGCCAAAACGATTTTGGTCCTTAGGTCCCTTTTCACGGTCCACGTCACATATGTATTCGTTATACATATCGAAGTTAGCTGGAGTAGAAATTTACTCTTCCTACAGCGATGCAGGGTTTGCGCAATTCGGAATTCGAAAAATGAACTTCATTCAACAAAATTCAACAGAAATTCAACAAAAAAATTCAACACATTCAACAAAATTCAGCAAAAAAATATCCAGTCGAAAGAAAAAACTAAAAATAATAAATGGACTTTAAATTTAGATAAAGCACTGCGTAAGGACCATTTTACTTTTAATCTACGGTGAATCTAAAACTATTTCCATCTTATCCGAATCCTGTTCTACCCCTCAACCCCTTTCCTCACAAATCATCGCCCAACTTTTGTTGCAAATGAATAACCATAACCCTTCGAGCTAAAAGGAAGCAAGCATCATCCGAGCTGGAACCAGATAAAATGACGCACTTTCGCATTGTCATTCGGAGTGACAGCTCAGCGATCGTTTCGTTGTCATTTAACAGTTTGCCGATTTTTACTGCAGGGAGGACCGAGTATTGTTCGTGCAGGAATCGAGAGGGCGCGCCGTTAAGTCCGGAAAGGAACTGTTTATCGTAAATCGTGATGTGCTTCCATTACGCGATTTCGCACGGACGTCTGTCAATAGACGACTTTTTTCGCGCCTCGTGCAAGCCTTTCACGACCCTCCCTTTTATGCTTGTCGGAGTAATCGATTCAAGGAAAGTCGTCACTTGTACGGGATTTCGTTCGCGCGAGAAATATTTGAATGTCGCTGTTAACGAGAAACTTTGCTAGACCCGTAACAAATTGCATCACAGCTGTCTGACCGGAAATGTGACTCGTCTTCTGCAAAGATTCGTTAATCTCTGGCTCCATGTGATATGAAATATGGAATTCCGAGCTTGTCATATCGGTTTAGAATGATAATGAAGTATTGTTGGACTATGAAATACGAATTTTTCGCGAAATTATGATGTTAAATGATAAATCGCGATGGCAGAGATAAATTGATAAGTAAGTTCGATACTAATGAATCGAAAATTGGAATTTTTTGTGTAAATTATAATGTTGTTATTCTGCATTAAAAAAAAAAGAAAAAAACTGATGAAATCGATACACGGAAAAAATTTTATGGCAAAAATTACCAAAGATTCAGGATTCACTGGACAACGGTGAAATTTTGTGATTGTTTTCCCAAAAAATATAGTAATTTTTACCACATTTTTGGTAAGAAATCCTAAAATATGGTAAAAATTACTATATTTTTGGGAAAAAGTGACAAATTTTCACCATTGTCCAGCGATTCCTGAATTTTTTGGTAATTTTTGCCAAAAAATTTTTTCCGTGTAATAGCTCATTACAACTATCAAAGACATTCGTGTCGTTAGCTTTCTTTTTTTTTTGTGTCATGCAGGCTGATGTTAAATATCTCGGAGTGAAATAAGTATAACGTGAAATTATTTATTTCAACCTAAGCTTTTATTTAATGCTCATCTTATAGTTGTATTGAGAAAACCTGATTACCTTAATGCACCATGAGCATTAATTTTTTCAAATTAGATTTATGTTGAATTAGTAAAAATCGATTTTATCCCGCTCGCTTTGAACTGTTGTTTATGCCTGTCTTCAAACTTTTGAGAACGAGAAAACTTGCTAGCAAAATTTTTTTAATGCCGGGTTTTTATCACGTGATACGATGCATGTTTTTCAGCATAAATCGCATTCACTTTTTGCATTATGATAATTTAGAAATATAATCATTTGCTTTGAAATTTTGCGAGAACATTAAAATATGTTTTTTTTTTTTTTTTTTTTTTTTTTGAAGTAGGGAAGATGAAAGCCTGAAAATTAGTTTTTAATATGACAGACAATGAGTCAAAGATAAACTCCAAAATAATTATTTGGATAATAATTCTACTTTTCAGTCAGTAGGGTGGACAATCCAACATTAACGGATTTACAGTCTAGTTGATTTTGGTTCTAGAAAATTTAATTTATTTTTATCACGTGAAATGTTGCTCACTGTTCAATATCGAATGAATCTCGTGAATACTTTTTCGATTTCTGAAAGACGGAAACGGATGATTTCAGTATAAAAGTTTTTTAAAAGTATCACTTAATCCAATTATTAGTATTTATGAAATTTTTTTGTATTCATCAAGTATGAAATGTTTATTTTTGTGATTTATCAAAAAAGACTGAAGTTTACGATAATTCTAAGAATATGAAGTTTTAAAAATCTGTAAACGAAGTTCTAAAAAATTTGGACAGGACATTCATGAAAATACTAGAAAATGTTACAAGTCATACAATTTTTTTATAAATAATAAAAGTTATCGAATTCCATAAAAGATTGCGTTTTTGAAAAATCTGCACAAATGGCATCAATGCATAAAAATATTGGAAAACGATAAGAAATCTTATAAATACTGGAAAAATAAAAAAATTCAAGGATTGCATAAAATACATAATATGAGCGTAGACTGAATTATTCACGAAATTTATGAAATTATCAAATATCTATCGATATTTTCATTTAAGAGCATTTGACTTAAAGAAGCATAATATCTAAAAATCTATAAAAATACTTGAAATTCAAATAAATACTAAAAAATCTTTTTCATTTTCCTAAATACTGAAAAAATACGAGAAATTGTAAAAATCATTATACGATGAAAATTTCCTTAACAATAGTATTTCACGGAAAATGGACGAAAAGATTAGGGTACATTTTTCCACATTCATATTTCCGCTGGACATTTTTCCGCATATATTTTTCTGAAAACACGATTTCCGTATGACCTTTTTTCCGAAAACACCATTTCCGTATGACTTTTTTTCCGCAAACCTGATGTCCGTATAACCTTTTCTCCACACGAACATTTTTTACGTATGTAACAAATACGAAAATGAATTATAATAAATCAAATATTCTGTTTTTGAGTTACCATGACAATTAGTGATCACCACATTTGATAATTTCTTGTATGATTTTTCAGTATTTTCAAAAATAAATATTTATTTTGAAGATGAACTTCAAAATTTCAGGTATTAAAAAAGATTTGTTAAAAAAGCATTATCTTTCGTATTTCATTGCTATATGATACTATTTAACAATTTTTCTTTATTGGATTCGTATTAATATTTAAAAAGATTTCTAAATTTTAATTCCCTAGAATAATTCAAAGTTTTCAAGGTTTTGAGTGTGTTATCTTATAGATTTTTTCAGAAATTTGTACATACATACATCTTCAGTTAATAATTTTCCCCTAAATTCTCTTCCTTTTTCTTCATTTCAAATTTTTTTATTTCATCACAACAAATGACTAATTTCATATTTAATTAATAATCAATTATTAATTATCAACAATTTATTTTTAAAAATGTATTACCCTTTATATCATAATGTAAAAATTTTTTTTATAATCAAGTTATTGAAATGAAAAACACGTAATTTTGGAAAAAATTGTATTTATCTTTAGTTATGAATATGATATATATTTCTTCTGCCTTCATTATTAAATTTTTGATGGCATAGCTTACTATTTTTCTTCTTTACTTCTATTAAGCTTCCTTATTCTGTTTTATTTATTGTAATTTTTCAATATTGTAATAAGTGAAAAGTATTGATCAATTGTGATTTTTCCAGATAAAGAGAAATTCATTGATTATAAATTTGGAAATGAAGAAAAAAGAATTTATATTCCGGTTCAGTAACAGATGGTGAATTCGAAATTTTAGGTAAAATACAGAATTTAAACAAAAACACTGAACTTCTAAGAGGAAGAACATAAAACTGATTAGCGTAATTCCAACAGATGATGATTTGATTTGTTATAGAAATATGTATTTCTTGGTAATTTGAAAATGAACATTAATTACTTCAAGATTTTTATGTTTTAAAAAATGTAAAGATGGCATATTCATGAACAGTGAACAAGAACAGAAAAAAAATACAAGTTTTTGAAGTATAAATAATTGAATTTTTAATGTATACAAGGAAATTTTATAAATAACTTCTTAAAAGTTATTGAAGATTAAAAAAAAATTAAAGTACATAAATAGTTTATACAAAAAAATAACGATTCGTATTGCATAATAGATTTGCAATGATGTTTGAAATGGAAATATAATGAGATTTTAATAGAACGAAGGTTTTTGTATTTGTTAAAATTATAAAAATTTAAAACATGTACATGCGGAAAAATGTCCAGCAGAAAAATGAATGCGGAAAAGGGTCCGAATACCGGACGAAAATGATGATGATTAAAAAAAAAGATAGCACTATTAAATCAAAAAATCAGTGAAATTCAAAGTAGGTTCAGAATTATTAGTTGCAAACCTTCAACTAGAATTCACAAAAATTTGTTAATGTTTTTTTAAGTCAAAAAGTCATGTGCCATTTTCCGTTTTTCTCAAAATCAAATAAATATTCATATAACAAATTAAACAAATCTGATTGGTTGAAGCTTCTCACTCAAAAATCTTTTTTAACTTTGATTTTTGAAAAAGTGACAAAGGACTTTCCAACTCAGAATAATACGTCAGAAATTCTAGTAAATTTTGATCCATGGTTTTTATCTCCCTTGTCATCGGATAAAACAAAACTTTAATACTTTCCTGGATTTTGAGATGTGTTAAAAAAGGCAAAAGGGAAAATCGTCCTAGAATTTCATGAGCAATACATGGTTTTCAGGTCATCCACCAACTCTGAGACACTCCGTATATTTACTACGAGCACCATTGTACATGCATACATCATAAGATGGCACTCGAGTTCGAAGACGACGCGATACGTCGTAGATGGGCCACGAAATGTTTTCGCAATATTTGCGAATGTCCACCCTCATGGGCAGGGACTGGTCAATTGCGATGCAACGCGAGTAGGGAAGCCCGGCAGAACAGATGCGCTGCACGATGTACCGTTTGCTAATCCCCAACATAGCATACGGTATAATACAGCGCTTTGCAAACAACGCTGCTGCACCCTTGCCGCGGCACGTCTCCCTTCGGCACCTCGCGACGATAAGTATATACCGTAGGTACTCCATGTAGGTGGGTACATAATTACGCACGTGCGCGGGCCCGCATGACCAATACGAGACCGACTGTTTGATGATTTCCCTACAGCTTCATCAACCCTTGGTGCCCTTCCGAGTCTGAAATGAATGGTAAGTTTTCCCGGTGGATCTTGGCAGGTTTTCAAGTCCTGGCTGTTTTTAATGAACGATCCTGTGGTTTGATAAGTTGAAATTGAAGATTCATGGAATAGTTGATGGAGTTTGCTCTTTGAGGTAGGTTTCAATCCAAAATACAACTATGACACTTGGTGTGTGGGATTGCATCTCACTGTGTAACTGAATTTAACTTTTTTTCACATAATTCCAAGTACGCAACTTGAAAAATTCAAAACTGAGTCATAGTAGTAATAAAAAAAATAATCACGATTCTGAAAGAAAACAGGATACCAAAGAATCGAATTCAAATAAACAATTTTTTATCGATTTCTTTCTTTTAACGTTATTTTCTACTGTTTCTTTGTATCGATTGTATCCAAACCAGTCATTGACTTACTCAAACATCTAGGTGCAATAACACCATAGTATAGTGCAAAGTCGTGAATACTTTACGCAAACGTCTGAAGTGAGCTAATAAAATGCCTATTGTACAAAGATTTAATCCCTGTTATTTTCTCGACGTGCCTCTACACTACTTGAATATTAATTTTATTTTAGCTTGCGAAAATACGGAAAGATGGATTATTGATTTCCCGGTCTTATTCGTGGGAAACTGCAGGAAGTAAAGAATACAGAAATGTCATTAAATTATTATTATGATAGGAGCATAGCATTGAAAAACTTTTTCTTTCATTTGAAAAAGGTTCGTTTCCTATTTTTGTCGTTTCTTCAGATATTTCAGAGTAGAAATAGTATGAGTCAAAAAAAAAAATTTTTTTTCATTTCAATAATTATTTAAATCTTGAAGAATTTGCAAGTCTATACTATAATTATAATTAACTGTGGAAAAAAAATTGTTTTCTAAATAAATTATTTAATAAAATTGAGTTTTTTCAAACATTCATCGAAATATTTGTCTATTGTAAAATGATTTATATGTAAACATGGCTTTCATATTTGTCTTCTTACAATTTTGAGGGAAGTTATAAAAAAAGAATGATATTCTTATCTGACTATAAAAAATTCTTTCGGGATTGAAAAAAACATTTTCGCCCAAAATCTATTTATAAGCATACATTTAATTATGAGACGCTCTTATCAAAGTGTTGTCACAGACGTGTTTCACAAGAATGTGTGGTGACCATATTTTTCGTGATTTTTGTGAATAAAAAAAAATTCCGACGTCGCCAAAATAACTGTTACTCTACTGCTAAGAGGCAGTAAAAGTTATGCTTGCAAGACTGATCATCAATTAATTATTATAACAATTGAAATATTCTGCAGAAGAAAAACTTAATTTATAAAAATTTTACAAGATCACGTTTTTCATGTTATTCAAACACCATTTGCAAACGTTCCATTCTACACTCTTGCGAGATGTTTCTCTTGGACTCTAATTAACGCTGCCAGAAATCACGAAGGTTAATTTGAATTTTAAATCACTCCAGTGCCACTTCATACTTTCCAATGAAATTAATCCCCGACAAAGTTGTAACAGAATTAACATAGATGATAATGCGAATAAGTACAGCAGTTTCTTGAAAATCTCATAAAGCGTTTCCCGTCTTCAACTAAAACGTTACGAAGTACAATCGTCCATTTATCAGAAAGTTAATAAAGTCTGTCATTTTTTCCAATGAATTCGCGATTACTGTCATATACCTTTAATGACACTGCCAATATCATAAATTATTGAAAGATTAGGGCGCTTGAAGTACCTTTCAATTAAACTCAAAACGAAATTTCGCTTTTTTTTTTTATAGGGCAAGATTAAACGAAGCGACGGCTTTTTTCTGGCCAAGACAGAGAGCAAAGATCTCAAAGAAAGCGACAAGCCTGTGTCGTTATCGCTCGATAAAGAATTTCGCAGCAGACAATGCGCGTCGAAAACTGCTGAAGCCTGATAACAACGACTTCCGCTTAATTTCCAGGTACGGAAATTGAAAGAATCGGGCAGACTAGAGTGATAAGATGATGGAGGAAGATTGTTATTTTGTGGAAACTCGTTGATGACTTATTTTGTCTCGCAGCATAATAGAAAGTCAGTGACTCAAAGAGGTGCACTGAGATATCGTTCAACCAGAGGATAAAGGTAACGGATATTACAGTATTTGATGTAAAGTAACTACTATAAAGTTAGTACCAGTACATTCCAGAAGACAGTTGGCATAATGTGATTAATCTGTCACTTTTTTGTCATGATTTTGTCGTGCATAGAAAATATTTCCGTCAGAAAACGTCATCACAAATTTTCGTTAAAAAATTTTGTATTGCATGAAAAAATTATGACAAAAATGCAACAAATTAATAACACGATGCCAACTTTCATATCGCATGTGATAGTGTCAACTTAACAGAGGTTATAAATTAAAAGAAGGGTACATGTGAAAGAATAAAGAAGTTTATGTACAGATTGACCCTTTTCAATACTCTGTTCTATGATACTCTGATTACAAACAAAACAAAAAAACATCATTACAAGACACGATTTACACTCAATTCCTACATTACATTTTCTCGAACTCTCCTTCCGCTCCCCTTGCCCCTGCCTATAAAGGTCGAGAACTTCCTTAAGCGTACATAAATTTTCTCTACCGACAATCGAAACACTCAACAAGGTATCTCGAAGGCGGCGCGCTTTTAATCGGCGTCGTTCCCAAAGTACTTTGACGCGTTTCTATCAAAGGATCCATCTCTGATCACCGTCATAAATTCGTGAGGGACAACGACGGCCATAATGTTTTCGAACAATGGAAACAAAGGACCCGAGAGTTGGTTCGAAACTTGTGATTCCGGCTCCTTCGTTTTCGGTTTATCGACGCTGAAGGAAAAAATAAAATTGAAATGAAAATGGCGGGCTCGTTGATAAAACTCGCGCTTGCCTCTACACTCTCGAGGATCAAAATACCCTGCGCGGGCAGAAATTACACAAAGAGCGCACAATGAGAGCGGAGTCGTCATTCAGACCCATTTCAATTGAAAAATTGAATATGACCCGTTTTGCTGTGCTGTTACGTGAGCTTCGATGGGTCGTGAATAAAGAGCGAAACGGCCTCATGGGAACTATAGGTGATATTCATTTATCGTCGTGAACTTTTTTTCTGATAAAAACGGTTTTGCGATCTTTCATATCTTTTGCGAGAAGCGTAGTTGAGGAAAAATTTCAATATGAAGGTATATAGAGAAAAAAGTAGTTATTTAAAAAAAAAGTAATCTTTTCGATAATTTGAGAATTGCACAAACTTATTAGTGCTCCAAATTTTTTGTTTAGCTATCAATCGGACATTTTTTAGTATGTTTCTTTATACCGAACTTATAATTTATTATTCAAATAGTTATTTTTAAACGTATTAGGAAATCTTATCCTTCAGACAGTTTCTTATTTTTTCTCCTATCGGAATCCACCAATACATTTTTCAAATTAATTCTTAATATGGGCCAATACCTTCAGAAAAATTGCTTGTAGGGTTGATTGCAACATAACATACGATCTAGATAATTGATATTGAGCTATTAGCTCATATCCTGTATCAAACGTTGGTATTTTGTGTGTTTAGAAACGTCGGGAGGCTATCAGTGTCAATACGAGAGAAAGGCGAATAGAACTGTTCATGCCCGATAGCTTATCAGACTGCAGATTTTTTGCTTTTTCTTGACGGGATGAATAAAGGCGAGTCACGAATCGAAAGTTTATCTATTAACAATTACATGTACATGTTCGGAATAAGTAATTCGATTTTCATGATCAAGAAATTCATTGAAATTTCATTGGCTCTCGTTTTAAAATAATAGGAGTAAGATGTACACATTACGGATAGGGATTTTTCGTTTTGGACACTCCCTTTGTATCTTTTTTAGCTGTCTGTCCGTCTATGTGTATTATTGTAAAATCGTAATGCCAATTTGCATAGCTCATCTGCACCTGTTGGTACTCCTATCATCCCAATTCTGCTCCATAATTGGGTACCTTTGTTGCCATATAACCGGCACCGTCCATTATAGAGCTTTATTCGAGTTCTGAGCTCAGATATTCAAAGTGAAACTCCGATGAACGCTGTAATTGGACGAGATTACATTACCTCTGTACCATTTTGAGCTGCGATTTTATTATATCTGTGTATGTCTTTGTGTAATATACAAAGATGAGGATTAGGTTTGTCCCCATAGAAAGACAGAATTACGTTTCGAGGCTTTTGGATGAGCCTGAGAATCGCCATTTGAAGATTACCGTATATTTATAAGATCGAAAAGGTAAAGAAATTTTAAGTAATTTCTTATTGCAAAGCTTTATGCTGAAAGTAATAATAAATCAAATTCAATTAACTACGGGCCAAGACTTCCAATATCTGATAATCGATAAATGTAGCAGGTCATGAAACATTTTTTAAGTTTCAATCTTAGAGTTATAGTGCTTTCTAATCAGATCTTGTGGTTGAAAATTATCATAAAAAATAAAAATCATTAGGAGTGATTTCAGATAATTCTGAAAATACTTACAGAGTGTTTTTCATTAAAAAACAAATTCCTAATTAGTTTTCAAATTCTGTTTGAATAACGTTTAAATTATATTCTGACTTTTCAAATTCATACTCTATGAAAATGCAACAGCATATGCAATGAATATTTTTTGTATTATAAGTTTAATAAGAAATATGCTCAATATTTATTGGTTTGCAAGCTTCTAAATCTTGACTCATTGTTCGTACCATTGTAGTAAAAAGTGCTACTTTTATCTTTTCACTTTGTGAAAATTCCTACGAAAATGCCAATTTTCAGATTTTGCTTTTTTCAAGTTTGTACTTTCCTATTTTTAAAGTATCTCAACCTTCAATTTGTTAGATTGAAGTTCACAAGATTGCTTTTTTTATCACCAACAACGACCATCACCCAATCATCATGAAAGAATCAGTGCCTGCATTATGACAGTAGTTTTAATTAAACCTCTTAAAGAAACTTAAATCTCGCAGTACTAACGAAAGCAATGAACTACGTTGGCTTTCGTAAGTAACAATTTTTCCGGAAACTCGAAGTAAATGAATTTTGCAGCTGGAAAACTGAGGGCCTTCAGTTTTATGCGAATATTGAAGGACAATAGCACCAGAGTAGAAGACTGCGCAAAATAATTGGGAATGGAAACTTTGGCAACGATAACTATGAGGTACGAGAAATTGGATTAGTAACCGCTTTTAAAGGGACCCTGGTAATATTCGCCGGCTAATTCAATTTTCCGAATCCAATCCGCTCAAGTTTAGGAACGACGCCTATAGTCTCGCGAAAGTTACGCGACGCGTAGAAAATCATGTATTCAAAAGCCACGGGTCGCTTGAAATATTTTGAATAGCGAGGTACAATGAGGAGAGGAAAATTTGTGCATGATTTCTTTCACGTTTTGTTCGTTTTTAAAATTTTTTCGTGTCGAACAAGATGAATTTCTAAATTTTGAGGTAAGAACTCTAAGAAATTATTTTGAAATTTCTAAATTTCTTGAAAATTTTTCAAACTTAATATTTCTCACTATGATCTAATACATGAGAAGTTTCTTTAATTTCTAAAAACTAAGTGGCAAAAGATTTTCATGCATTTATCTGAAAATTATAATAAGAAAAAATCAACAAAGTCATGAACACTTTAATAAACTTCACAAATTCATCGAATTTCTCATAAAATTAAAAGTATGTCTAACTTACCGAATTTTCTTCTAGAAAATTTCCTAGTGTAGAAATATTTCGAAAAACCTGTTACTGTACTTAAAAAAATTATGTTAATGCATATTTTCTTCAATTGTTGAAAAAAGTTAAAGTTAATAGCAAATTTTATTAGCAATCATGAACATTTCGTAATTGAAAATTTCTGAGAAGGATGACACTACATTTTATTTGAAGGTGTTTGACAATTTAGAACAACACTTTGATAAGCTGCAACCGGCACGTTGAATCAAACGTTGAATTATTAATTAATAATTTCAAACATGTAATCAAATTTAGTTGTTTTTAATTGAAATGCATGTTTTTCATCGTTCATAATTTTTTTAGCGTATGTTATTGATTTTTATGCTATTTCTTATAAAAATTTTCATTCATTTTTTCATTGCTTGCCGAGCTTATTTTTATCAACCCTACCCACTACACATCGTATACCCCTATACAATGTATAAAATATTTTTCGTTTGTTAACTCTTATGTACATCTCATCAACGCAGAGATTTTATACCCAACATTTTTTCGAAGCTGTGAACATGAAACGATATGCAAATTTTCAAACTATCTCCATAAACTAGGGGAGTATCTGAAAAAAGCACGATAGCAGGATATTATAGAAGCAGGTGTGTGCAGCACTTTAACAAACAAGGAATGATTAATAGTAGCTTGTTGGCCTCGATAACGCGTTGTCGTCGCCGCATGTCACCCCCTTAGGCATCATCGCGACGCAATCGCACCCTAACCCCAACGCCGTCGAGCGGTATCGCAGCCACAGCGGCGCTGCCCGCGAGAAGAGGCTCAGCATCAATGAGCCACGACCCACCGGAAATTACATTTCACCACCGTATAGTAATAACGCAATAGCGTCGCGATACTAGCATTTTGTTCCTACGAGAGCACGGGGGTGCGTAGACAACTGCATCTGACGGAAACTGCCGCTCAGCATGTCAAACGAGAAATCAAAAACAACTCAACCTTTTTTATCAATGTTTTTTCGCTCCATGCTTTGATAGGCGATATTTCTACTGTTTTTCTTATTCCTTAAATTTCATTATAATGATTTTTAAGTACGGCTTTTATTGATTTCTTACTTATCGAAATCGTTTCCTAAACTGGATTCGTTTTGCATTAACTTTCCTAGTCATTAATTCAAAAATTAATTATCATTCATTTCTAAAGTTCATAGTTGACACTGGTAATAAAAAATTTATCAAATATTCATATTTTATAATTTTTTAAAAGTTAAAATTCTTCACCTTACATAAAAAATTATAGTGGAGTATTTTATTTGAGTTTTTTCGTAAACGTTAAAAAACTTGAAATTTCCATTTATCTTTGTACCAGAATCTTCAAAAAATGTTTAGTTTTTATAATGGGTTGATTAATTATGTGTTCTTTGATAAATTTAATCACTATGAATTTCGAATACGACTATTAATAATATTTGACTTAATAGAATTATTTTCCGTATATTTATTATATCCCATTATCCCAACTTTCCTAATAATTTCATGGTTGACACTGAAAATATATAGAAAATATATGTATACTATAAACATTTTTTTCTGAGTTTAAATTCTGTAGCTTACACAAAAAATGATAATACAATATTTCTACTCCAGATTTTTCGTTAAAACTAGAAAACTTCGAATCTTCATTAATTCTTTTTACGCAAATCTACAATACCAATCATTATTTTTTATTAAGCTTGTTCGTTGAACTAATGACCATGAAATACAAATTTTCAATAATATCTTGCTTATCGCAATTATTTTAAATGTATTAAAAAACTTTTCAGTTTCCTTAAAATTTTCTACAACAATTCGCAAATTATTCTGAATTTTTTAATTTTTTAATCTCATAAGCTAAGTATGATAAGAGAGGTAAAGATATTTTCGAAAATATGAAAAATTCATAAAAACTATATTAATATGTATTATTTTCTTTCTTCTATTTCGAAAGTTTCGGTTCTTTTTTAATGTAGCAAACTTTTTTGGCATACATTGTATATTATTTTTACAGTGTACATTACGGAAGAAAATTTTAGCGATCGAAATTTTTCGCCTGCATAAATTAATTTCTGATTTTATAGATGCTAGCATAAGAATTAATGATTCGTAAATAAAATGATCCGCAACGAATTCGATTACAATAATTTCATATCATGAAGAAATCATAATTGAATATTGATTACTCCTAATTGTTTTTTTACATGACTTAAAAATTAGTATAGAATTCTGAAAATGTGAATTCATATTCATGTATTAGTTTCGTATTATGTATAGTCAAAAATGTTTTAGAGTTATAACATAATTATAAACTATTTTCTACTTACATCTAAAGTGTTCTTATGATCATAGAATTTTTTTTGTTAGCTCATGTTTATATTGTATGTGATTGCTTAAAATTGTGGAAAGATTCTGTCAGCTTATGAGGACACATGTATATACTGAAAAACATCTCATGAAATCTGTTATAGAAAATTGCTTGAATTTATCACAAATTTTCATAGATTTTAATTTTGTATTAATCATTCTTTTTACATGAACGGTTGTATTCTTAGGAATTGTGAAGTGCGTTCATTACTTTTTGATCCAAAGAAACCAAATTAAGACGTGAATAAAAATTTTGGTTGTTATATCAATCTTTACCTACTATAAGACATTATAATATTGAAAGAAACATGTTTTTCTTGCAAATAATTTTTAAAAACTCACTTTTGTCATATATAAACTAAGGATTTTGAAAAATTCAATTACTTGTGACTTTCACTAAACTTACACATATGGAGCAAATTAGGGATGGGCGATACCACATTGTGTCCTTTTCTCGCTTATTATAGCTGTCGCTTAGCTAGAGAGAGAAGCCAATAGTATCGCTTAGCCCTAGAGTGAATTTGTGGGCATAAAAAAATTTAAACTTTTTCGATTGTCATAACGTTCACGCAACATTATTATATTCCTAGTTTTTTATACGTATATCAGGTTATGTAAAATACTCTTCATATTCAAAATAAATTTTAATCGCGTTAAAAAAAATGTATGAAAATAAATTAATCTAAAAAAAGAAAAAAATAATAAATAATAACAATAACGTCTTTCCTAATATTCCTTTTCAACTAAAAACCACATTAACATCAAAATGATATATGTGGAATTTTCGTCGCACAATTTCATGAACCCTCCAGAGAAATAGTATCTTACCTCATTTTTTAGGGAATATGAAAAGTATTTTTTGCAGTGGATTGACGTGTTGTAAATAGGGTCGAACGATCGTGGTGAGAATTCTGAGCAGAAGAACGAGGGTGCACTTAGCGTTACTCGCCGTGAAGAATAAGGAGTGGGAGCAAGAGAGCTAGGTAAAGGAGTTCCAAGGGTGAATCAGGGGTGAGAAACGACGGAAAAACGAACCTGAAATGCGCAAGGCGCTTTCCGCGGCACGTATATCCGCCGGACTCACTTTTCTCTCGCTTGCCGTACTTTTCGCGGCCGGAATTAATATCGGCCGCCGTCCTGCCGTAGCACTCGATTATCCTGAATTTGACAGTGATTTATGATGCGCTGATGCGATGCCGCTGCTCACCTCGAGCGGCCTAATCGATTTGTCGTACTTTTAAGTCTTCGTCCGTTTTTGGTTGAAGTTACATTCGTCAGCAAGTCATGTTCAGGTACTGGCCAGAAATAAATCTGGGGGTTAGATCGACGGAGATGTGGTGCAAAGATCGTTGATCGAGCCTTTTTCGACAACTGCTTTTCAGGAGAATTGTTTTTGTTTTTCTGGTATTCATTGACATGAATAAAAACAAAAACTAAAAACAAAAAAGAAACAAAAAAATTACTACTACTTTTACCTTTTGTAAGTTATTATAAGCCATTTTGAGCTTATTAATGAGTATTTATTATGTTGCAGACACTACGTGAGATAAACATTTTATGAATCAGTAAATAAAATAATTGCTTGGTAGAATTTATACATCTGATAAAGGATATGTGTTCATACATATTATCAATAAACTGAAGAGTTGCATACTATTATTAGTACTCAAAATGGTCTGTAGTTTTCAGTGATAGAAGTTATGTGTTTCTAGAAGTTGTTTTTATAAACATAACTACCTGTAGACTTCTAAAAAAAAATTAATTTTTATTGTGGAATGTACTCTTTGACTGAATTTTAGTCCACAAACTATTCGTTTCTTTTGTACAACGTTCTGCATTTATAATTCAATATGATAGCAAAGTAATATTTTACTTACAATACAAAATATTGTAAATAAAATACAAAAGTTTTTTCTAACAAAGTTCGAAGTTAACTCGTAAAATATAATACTAGAATATTTATTAATATTCTTCTTCAAATATATATAGCTTTTGTTGCTGATTCCTAATAATTTTGAGTAATTTATGAATCCTTTAGGTATAATAAATTTTTGTAAATTATAAGAAAAAATCAGATACTGTAAAGGTCAGTTTTAATAAGAAAGAGAACTAGTTATGCGAAATTCTGGTTAAGAAAGTTCACAAATATGTAAAAATTATGAATAGGCTAATGCATATTCAAAACATTTTATAAATTTCCACAAAAATAAAAAGAAATTTGACATGGAAAAATACTTCACAAAGACTCAAGAATATGATGATTTGAGTTAAGTAATGGGAATGAATTTGCAATTCAAGGATGTCAGATATAAAAGTCTTCTGATGAATCTTAATTATATTCTAAAACTTTTCTGCCCTTGCCTTGAATGATCCCAGAATAATCTTGCAAATATACAAATTTTCGGAATGTTTAATTCAGATATTTCGAAAATCACTCCGCTAAATTATCTGTATGACAGATGTGATTGATAAATTTTTTTTTTCAATTGTCTAATTCTTAGACACAAGAGGTAAAAGATACAATTCAAATTTCGAATGATTTCTATACTTAAATGGAATTTCGTATGATTCTATTGAAGAGTATATTACAGGCCCGTGCGCAGAATCTACCGTTGGGGGGGGGGGGGGTTATGAAAATATGATTTCCAAAAAAAAAAGGTTGTCAAACTTTCAAATTCGATGTCTAAAAAAAAAGTTGTCAAACTTTTTTGAACCTGATTTCTAACAAAAAAGCTGAAACTTTAGAATGAGTATTCAATTGTTCGTGGAAATTTATGGGGAAAAATTCTCCATGGATGGGGGGGGGTACACCCCCCCCCTGCGCACGGGCCTGGTATATTATTTATGTATTATACTATGATTTGCCTAATGATTCGAATCTTGCACATACAAAAACTGAAGAATAATGTTCCAACGTTACTTCCAACGTTAAATATGACAAAATCGTATGTACGAATTCATAAAATGCACTGGCATAAAATCAGGACTTATATTTTTACTTTGTGTAACGAAAAAAATTATGAATATTATTATATGATTAGGATATAATCAGCCCTTACATTATAATTAAAAGATCCTTTATGAAAACAAGTGGAAATTTAAAGAAAATATTAGACAATTTTAAGTTCGCAAAAAATTTCACAGTCAAAGAGAGAATTCAAAATTTTATACATAAATGAAAATTCTTTACCTGTAAAAGTAAGTGTTTTTTAATTATTCAAAACGTCAGTGAAACATCATTGTAGATCTATGAATACCCAAGAAATTTCAATAAACGCTGCATAAATTCAACACAAACTGTACAACAATAATTGAGCTCAATTTAAAGTACGTCATTTCTTTTATGTCCTTGCTATCGATACGTCTTCATTCCCGTAAGCTACATGTAGTGAACCCTTGAAATTCGTCGCTAAGCCCTCACCGTTTTCCCTTGAATTTCATTCAATCCCCTCTAAGTACAATGTTTGCCAGACAATGTTGATACAATTTCTAGTGGTTGTTGGGCATTGTTTGCGATGGTCGGTCAATAGCCGATATTGCTCAATTTCGGCTACTGCTCGCGCAGTGAACATTTTACGTCCTGTACACCACGTATCCCTTCACATACATCAATAGTATCAGATAGTTTTGGTTATTTCCGGGAGGAGAAGCGAAATGCCTAACATGGTAATACCAATTCGAGATCGATATTGTATCTGTTAGGAAGAAAACAGGGTTTTGGTAATCTACGAGTACATAATACGTGAACTATACAGGGTGCGCCACCAAAATCCGGACAAATTCAACAAAAAATTCATTACAAATATTTGTCATGAACAAATTTATTTAAAAAAAAAACCTTTTTACATGCTAATCGATATATCTATGGAGATAATAATTATTCGATATATCCTCCATTAGCTGCTACAACGGCCT
>JAPYZL010079714.1:0-22691 GCA_030522825.1 Platygaster orseoliae
TGAGGTTCAACTTGAATATTATGTTTCTTAATGTAAAAACTACAAAAATGTAAAAAAATTGCTGGTGGCCGATGACTTTTTTTGCGCACTGTATATTTTTTTAAATGTTACTTCACTGTTGTAATTTGGGACTAATCTATAGTCTGTAATTATTAGCCGTATTTTCTAAATATACTATATTTTTAGAATATATTACTATATTTTTATATATTTTCTAGTCTAAATATTACAATATTTTCTAAAAGCGAATTTTCGCGAATCTACTCGAACTCGCCGTCCCTGGTATAGACGAGCAGCGCGCGCCTGCCGGTTTGAAAATGTGCTCGCGCTTTGCCCGGCTGATTGGACTCCGGGCGTGGAAGTTGACGTGAGCGGAACTCCCGTCGGAATAACACCAATGATTCCTGACGCGAGCATGTCGTCGTGACATGTTGCCCCATGTCCCGCCGCGCGAGGCCCGACTCCTGGTGACGTGCCCCGTCCAAGTCCCATTTTGCCCCTGCCAGCTGAAACTCGGTGTTCCCTATGTGCTTTGGTGCGGGCGGCCCTTTCACCCGTGCCAGCGCATTCACGGGTTCAAGGGGATCGACCCGAAGCCCCTGCACCTGCACCAGCGGCGCAGGCACTTCTTGCATCGCGTGCCGTCCCTGCTCCTCGACCCCCTCGCCCCCTCGGCAGCGCCCGCGGCGCCATCTGCTTTTACCAAGCCCGGGGCATTTTGGACCAGCGACCCTGACCCCCGCCACGGATTTGCTTTCTCCCGAGCCATGGAGACGAGGTGAGAGCTTTTGCTCGGTGACCGACCTTGAAGGGTTTTTGTCTGAGAGTGCGGAGTTGATGTTTACTACGGTTTTTGGTTTTTTTAAGAAGGTGGTAGGGTCCGACACTTTCGGAAAATCGATTATTTTTTTCTTTTTATTTTCTTATCGTAAAACATTTCAAGAATGTTGTGTCAAATTTTTTTAGTAAAGATGATTCAGGGTGAGTTGAAAAAATTAATTGTTTCCTTCGTTTTTATAGAGTAGAAATTTCAAACGCATCTTTCTCGAAAGCACGTGGATATCGTCATTTAAAAACTACTTCACTGATTCTTTTCAAATTTTTTACATATTTTCTACATATAAAATACTTAACCCCAACGTTTTCCTTTTTTTTCATTTTGGGGAGATTTTACAGTTACAAAATTGCGGATTTTTTTTTTGTGGAATATTGTAATTTTGACTTCAAACAATCACTGATTTTCAAAAATTTTTGAAAAATGTAAATAAAAACGTTTTTGAAATGTTTATTATCGAAAAAAAAATGTAGAACTTTCGAGCAAATTCCAAAGTTTGCTTTATTTTAGTTTTTAAAGTGTATATGCTATACCGTGATTTTTCATGATTTACCATGGCTTCCCGTGATTTTTGAGGAATTTTTATGATTCTCTAGACGTTATTGTCATTTTTCAACATCCATCATGAATTCTAATATAAATTCTCAATTTTTCATGATTTCTCATAATTTCCTGCAATTTTTCATGATTTTCTCTATTTTATATGTTTAATATATATTTACAACATATATATTTTTATATATTCTATTCATAATTGAAGCAAAGTTCAATTTTTCTTCCTATTTACGACGTTCAATCAACGTTCACTGGATTAAATTTACTACATAAAGAGATGATAATATTTTTTTGCGTGTTATTTTAATTTAAGAATGGAATTCGTACGGTAAGGTTGATAAAAACCATTTTCCAAGGTTACTGTATGTGAATCATGGAAATTCATGTGATAATTTTAAAACTGTCTTTTTTTTAAAAAACTCATGTTTCATAGAAGATACCTTTTGTTTCAATTACGTTATTATCTTTGGTTTTCAATACACATCTTCATTTCAATACTGAGTGGAAATTCATATTTCTTGCATAACAATCTTTTTATTAGTTCTACAAGCCTAATTCAAAGCATTTTAATTGTGGCCCTTTTTCTAAGATTTTCACCTTGTCACATTCATTTATTAACAATGCTGTAAATAAGACTATTCAAAGTTTGATTTTTCTATTATTTAACACCAATAACTTTTGATACTTTTGTTATTGCTTTTGAAGCAAAGTTGAATCTGTATTTCCAACTATAATTTAACAGTTGAAAATGTAAAATCACATGTGTCTTCACAAAATTGCTTTACATTAAGGAATTCAAGCCAGAAAATTTCAGGATTTGAATAGTTTCTCGGAATCATTTATTTTTATTTGCAAATACTTACATTTGATAATTCAGGAAATTATTTCCGAAAGTTTTAAAAAATGTATTAGTTTCGTAAAAACTGCAAGCTTAAAAATCATTATCGACAATAAAATTTCTAAGAATATCCAAATTTCTTTAAGAACTAAAAGTAACTATAGTTGAAATGAATTGACTTTTTTCCTTAGAGAAAAAATTGAAACATAATTACACTATTATTGTATTTTTCTTCATTATTCAAGGATATAAAAAACAAAGTATGCAAATGTTTCTGAATGAAGACACGAAATTGGAACTTTAAAGTTTTTTTTCCTACGCATAAATAAACAAATTAAGAAAAAAAAATTATTCAGTGAAAAACTTCTGTCAATTGTATACAATGTTTAAATAAAAATTCAATAATCTTAAAAAACGTTCAAACAATTCAATAGAAACTTAAGAAATGGTTATAAGAGCAAAAAATAACAATCTTTTAATGCTGTTGTCATAAAAAAAATTTAATTTGTTTTAAATAGTGTAAGAACTACATCGTACTTAAAGTACTTTATAAATACATTTTTCGTGTCCCTAAATAAGCCATGCAAATATAAAAACCTTATTTTTTAAATTTATCGGCACCCATTCACTTTTTTAACAACTGATCATTCAAGAAAATTTATAAAATTCTACAAAAATTCGTAAATGTGAAGGTTTTTTTATTGTAAGTAATTTTGAGAGTTCTTAAAAACTTCAAAAAAAATTTGAACATTTTTTAATCAACTCAAAGATTCTCAACAGTGCAATCTAGAAAATCGTTTTGAGAAGAATAAATTATTGAATCTGAGATAAAAGAACCAAAAAGAGAAAAAAAACACTCAACCTATTCGACTAGCCAAATAACCTCGCATTCGTACCAGAATATCCCAGACAAAAACGATTTTCGCGTTCTTCTCTCCCGATTATGTTACAATTTGCAGTCACATTTTCCCCGTACACGCCAAATTCCTCGGCGTTATTTGTCGGGAAGCTAAATTTTCACGTATACAATCCGACTTCACGCGTTCTGTAACTTCCAACCAAGCCAGTAACATTGGGATACTTTTCTCCCTTATCTTGACAGTTATTTCAAGTGTTACCACTGACTCGAGTGATAGCGAGCAAAAAACTGTATTTCTAAGCCCAGTAAATTTTCATAATCTCTCAAGATACAAACTGAACCTGATCCCCTAAAACTTGAATCAGTGAAGGAAATTTTTCGGCGATTTCCAGATTCTGTATTCCATTTATATCCCATTATTTTATATCTCATTATTTATATTTTATTATTTTCTATCCCATAATTTCATATCCACTTGATAATATTCCATTATTTATATTCCATTATTTTATGTCCCATAATTCTATCCCTTTTTTTAAATCCCATTATTTATATCCCATTATTTTATATCCTATAACTCTATCCTTTTGTTTATATCCCATTATTTTTATCCCATTATTTATATCATATTATTTTATATTCCATATTTCTATCTCTTTTTTTTTAATCCCATTATTTATATCCCATTTTTTATGCTATTATTTTATATCTTATTATTTACATCCCATCATTTTATATCTCATTATTTTATATCCCATTATTTATATTCTATTATATCCCAATTCCGTAGATCTATTTAAGTAGATCTACAGAGATCCCAGATTTGGGTACATCTCCGTACACCGAGAAACCCGTACAGCTGTAACCAGTATAAAACGTAGATGAATGTGTAAAGCAGTATAAAGTCGCCGCACGTATTCCTTAATGTGTTCAAAACCTTAGCTACCGTTGTTACAACAACCTTAGCTACCGTTGTTACAACAGGAAACAACTCGCCACAATTTTACTTACACTTGTGACGAGCGTAAGCTATACTTGCTTACACAATATTGATGGAATGTAGCCATAACCCTCAAATAACAGCTGCTTACACGATATAATAGTTGCAACGGCTGTACGGGTTTCTCAGTGTAGATCTACATAGATCTATTTAAGTAAATATATATATATATATATATATATATATATATATATATATGGCGAGAGATAAAAGATAGATATCTACTTGTAGACATACGTAAATCTACAAAGATCTACCAGCAGATATATAAAAATGACCAATATCAACAAATAGATCTATAAAGATAGATCTACCAACAGATCTATGGAAATCAACTGAGATCTACAAGTCGATCTTCGAAGATGTACGAAGATCTAGTAGTACATCTATAAGAATCTATGGTGATCTACGAGTAGATATACAGAGATCTACCTGTAGATCTATGTAAGTCTACGGTTATCTATTACAAAAATCTCCTACAGATATACAGAGATCTATTGTAGATCTCCAGATATCTACTCATATTCTACCCTGAAAAGCCTAACGAGCTGGAAAGAGCAAAATTCATGTCTCTCCCCAACCACTTCCGGCTTTGAAATTCCCGCTATGAATGAGAACAACTTGGCAGAAAGAATCGAACAAGTTTGATTCCAAAGTTGGACGAGTTATGAAATCCACGCCACTGCTGTTTATTTTGCTCGTCTCCGACTGCAAGACAAAGTTCCAACTCTATCTTCATCCCAATTACCAGCGCAGGAATACTTCTCGATTCCTTTCATCGCAATTACTTTCGTGACTGAGAATTCGAGGAACCAAGATTTCCTGGCGAATTTCTCAGCGGGGATGAGAGGGGGAAAAAAGTTCATTATGTGTCTTATAATTCCGCGAGCGCGAACTTTAAGATCCACTGAAGTTGGACTACGAGCTAGAGTATAATACCCTCGATTGAAGCTACTTGTAATCTAACAAGACCAATTTGTCGATTAAGTAGCGCTCATCCAGATCAAGCTCGTTAAAGCACAAAGCCAAACAGCGAGGAATAAAAGACGTGCTCGGCCAACTTCGGGAATTTATGAGTTTTCTGAATGAATTTGGCTTTTACGTGTATTTAAGTTGGGGTCGGAGTAGAGAAATGTTTTCATAAATATTTTAGATTGCAGGATATTGATAATTTTTACAGTTCTAAAAGTTGAAAGGACACATATTGAATACTTAAATCAAACAAAACAACGGATACAACACAACCTACCATTCAAAACTTAAATGTGATATAATCAAACGATCACATTAGATAATCATAAAAAATGATTTATTCAATCAATTCTACTCTAAATAGAGTTGTAAATATGAAATAGAAAATCGCTGTGCCGATAATCTCAAGGAGATAAAAAATGAGATCGAAGTACTTTCAAGGGGCTGTTTCGTAATCCAAGTTCTCGATGCATTCATCGACTGCGATGATGATATTTTACAAGGCTCGCTCCTATACGCTACGCGATATGCCACGCACTTTCTTTTATATAGAAATCGTCGCGTCACTCCGATGCAACCCATCGCATAAGCGATCGTCCCAAGCACAATGTAACTTGACCTCGTTGCCAAAAACCTCTCTCTCTCTCTCTTTCCCTTTTTTTTTCGACTTTCGCTACTCAGTCACTGTCTCAGTGGGACATCTCAGAGCTCGTCATAAACAAACACGGGCGATATTGCGGAGATCCGTATTTTTACATTGCCGTGTCAAAATGCCTTTATATTTGCGACGTCGTTTTAATGGGATCATAATTCCGGGTACCGATCACGATATTTTTCTCGCCGCAGATTAAATCATTTCGGGCTCGGTTGCGTTCGTTTCATATTTTCGTGTTTCGGTATCGTTGCACTTTCAAGTACGTAAAACGATGTATCTTGCCAGGTCGTAATGATTGTAGGTCAATCCGTTTTATCTTCGATGGGTACAACTTTAATTCGATTGCATGAGAATGATTTTAATAAATAGAAGAGTTTGTGGAGATTGCGGTGGGCGAAATCCGACCGGATTTCGAGATATCGATCGATTTGTTGTAGATTCTATCGAATGAGGCTGAAAAAAATCCTAACGGTTCCTTAACAGTGAAAATATTTTATAATTCGATTGGTTCTTATTGACTAGTTGCTTTTGTGATATTTTGACTGATTTAAGAAATGGAACTAGATTAGTTGCTAATTATGTTTTTTCCGCTGAGTGAATAAGTAAAATTTCATATTTAATTATCCAAATTCTAATAATATAAACTTAGTAAGTAGTCAATCAGGTTTTAACTGTAATAAAGTACTAACTATAGCTGAATTTTACTAAATTCAAATATTTGAATATACAAATACTAAATAAAACATATTGAAATTTCAAAGAAACTAAATAAAAAACTAAAAATAGAAATATATATATTAAACTAAATAAAACTTCAATAGCTAAATTCTATTGAGTTCTACTAATAAAATAGTTAGAAATTGCAATTAGTTTCTCTTTTATTTTACTGACTAAATGACTATTGTAATTATTCATTCGAGTTTTTACTATTAAGAAAGCTGAATTCAACTGTATGCTACTATTGGAATAGTCAGAAATTCACAATAATTTGATTTTTTTTTTAAAGCAAAATACGAATTATTGCAATTATATTCATTTCATTTTTCACTGTTTAAATAGTGAAAGCATTTTTCAGCTAGGAAAATCAGTTAGACTCAACTTTATATAATGAAAATTTTATGAGTGTTTAATAAATTCCAAAAAAGGCTATTTTAATAATCTATGAAATACTAGAAATCTCACAAGATTCCGTTTTCTGGAAAATTTATTGAATTATTGAGAAAATATGGAATTCCGAATTCCAGAGTATTTTTTTGGAAATTTTTGTAGCGAATTATAAAAAAAAACTGAAAATACTAGAAAATTATGCAGACATTGTTACAAATTTGAATCTGATATTGATATTTATTTGAGTTAATGAATAAAAAAAAAATATTTTCGATGACTAGAAAATCAAAAAATTTTAATAATTGACGTGAATTTTATATTAGAAATTCAAGAATTGAAGTCAAAAAGTGATATTCAATTGATTTTTTGGATTACAAAAATACCAACTATTGCAATAATTCATTTCAGTTTTCACTGTTTGAATATTAAATGTAATTAAAATAAAATATCATAAATTATATAAAATATCATAATAAATAATAAATTTTAATAATTATGAAAAGATGAAATAACGAACTTTTATCGATGACTGGAAAATGAATCCATTTTAAAAATTAAAGTCGATTATAAATTCTAAATTTAAGAATTAACGTCAAAAAAGATAATCAATTGATTTTTTTGATTATTCATATACTGACTATTGCAATTATTCATTTCAATTTTCATAATTTATATATTAAATGAGGTTTAAATAATAGTTATAAATAATATATAAAATGTAATATGATATATTAAATTGAAGTAAGTATTCAATTATTGAGTAAATTATGAAATATATTCAATGACTAAAAGTCATCAATTTTTTAATATTTAAGTCAAATATAAAATCAAAATTAAAGGATTAAATTAAGAAAATGATTATTAATTGAATTTTTTTATTACCAAAATATTAACTTTTGCAATTGTTCATTTCAGTTTTCACCATTTAAATAGTGAAAGCATTTTCCAGTTAGAAAAATTAGTTTAACTCAACTTTAATTAAGAAGAATTTTATAAATGTGTAATAGATTTTTCAAATAAGCTATTTTTATCTATGCTGGAATACTAGAAATCTTATAAGATTCTGTTTTATGAAAAAACTATTGAAATCATAAAAAAATACTAAATTTCGAATACGAGTATTAGAGTATCATTTTGGAAATTTATGTAGAAAATTATAAAAAATATGAATATATCAAGAAATTATGCATTGTTACAAATTTGATAACGGTATTAATTTAAACAAATAAAGAAATAATGAAATACTTTCAATGACTGGAAAATCAATCAAAAAAAAAAAAAATAAAGTCAATTTCAAATTAAAAATTAAAGAATCCAAGTTAAAAAATGATTATCAATAAATTAATTTTTTTTATGATTACCAAAATATTGAGTATTGTTATTATTCATTCCATTTTTAAGTATTTAGTAATTGAAATAAATAAAAATAAAATTCTATATATCGAAATAAATTTAAAATTAAATAATACATTTTATTATTTATAGAAATACTGCAGAAATAATGGAATATTTTCGATGACTAGAAAATCAATGAATTTCAAAAATTAAAGTAAATAAAAATCTAAAATTTAAGGATGAAAATCAAAAAATGATTATGAAATGATTTTGTTGATTAGTAAAGTACTAACTATTGCAATTATTCATTTCAGTTTTCACTGTTTGAATAGTGAATCCACTTTTGTTTTATGCAAATCAGTAAGACATAAATTTTAAATAATGAAAATTTCATGAGTGCTTAATAAATTCTGAAAAAGCTATTTTAATCTATGCAACACTAGAAAACTTACAAGATTTTGTTTTTTGAAAAATCTTTTAAACTATTGATTAAATACGGAAATTGAATTCTTGAGTATAATTTTGGAAATTTATGAAGCAAATTATAAAGTTCTGAAAATATTAGAAAATTATGCAGTCATTGTTATAAATTTGAATTTGATATTGATATTTATATGAATTGATGAAGAAATAGTGAAATATCTTCAATGAATGGAAAATCAATCAATTTTTATGTACTTCCGTTGATTGCTGTAAAAATACTTTTTTGTCAAGGAAATTCACTAAATACCCTAAATACTACACAAAAAAAATTCTCATCCTAACTAATTAATAAATTTATATCTCAGAAAAAAGTAATTTGTTATTGAATTATGCGAATAAACAGTTTTTTACTGTAAAAATAATAATCGAACAATGCAAACGATAAATCCTATTCGAACATTATACATATATAAATATTACGAATCCAAATATTTACAGAAAAAATATCAGTAATTTTCACAATGCTGTTTTTAATTTACATTGTTTTGTTTAAAAACCAATAATTTATCGATTGGTTTCGTTCTAGTAACAATCTACATACCGTTAAAAATTTTGAAGCGACTTGAAAAAAAAAAACTTTAATTTTTTCTAACCTTTTATCAGACCCCTTGTACTACAAGTTATGAAAATTTATCTACAGAAGTGAAAGGTTTCGCAATGAAATGTCGAATTATACTCTTATTACTAATCTAAGTTCAGTTCAAAGCACTCTTAGGTTCGAAAAAGCGAATCTTGCATAATTACTCTCACTTTCTCTTAAGAAAATTGGAATTTCGAACGTGACATGTTTTGCGAGCGAGAAAATGTTCATAGGCGCTCCGCGAAATCTTGTCAAACAGAATCAGTGTTTGAAATTTCCTGAGACTTGAATCGTTTCCTCAAAATTTTGTATGCATCTACTTTCTCGGGATTATGACTGAATTCGGAGATTGGAAACAAGTTTTCCAGAATTTACAGGATTTCTGAAAATAGACTATGAAATTGTGTGTGTGTTTTTTTTTTTTTTTAAATTGTTGTTTGTAATTATAAGTGCAATTTGATACTGGAAAGAAAAAAAGTATATGCACGAACATGAAAATATGTAAAAAATAATAATTTTTTTTAATGTTTTCAAAGTTCAATCTTTGTGGTTATTTAATTTGTGTTCTTCAATTTTCGAACTTCAGCTGCACATATCTGACTAATCACATGTAAATAGTAACTCACCCCTAAAAATTCATACCCATTTTCATGAAAGAAATATAAATAATTTTCCCATTCCACTTGTTATTTATCAAGAAATTTTCGAGAGTCTGCGTTTCCCCAGGCGAATTCGGAGGAAAGTATCGCGTCACGCCAACCAGGCACATGTATTCTTCATGTCACGTCGGCGATAAGAGAGGTCTCCGTGATTCTCGTTCCTTCCAGTAGATGTTGATCCGTTTATATTAATATAATGCACCTCATACTTCTCTCTGTATCTTTCTTTTGACTCTCATTTTCTTTTTGGGATGTCTCCTGTCAAGATCCCGGGAGCCCAAAAAGGACTGACGCGTCGCTCCCGCGATCTCGACCTCCCGCTGCTGGCAGCTTAACAAAACGTTTTTCCGAATCTTGACGAACGATGTTTTTCTAATAATAAATGTGCAAACCTACAATCAACGCTAAATTGGAGAATTCGTCATTGACTTTTTTGCGAATATAACCAATGGCGTAACTACACCTGCTTTTGATGTGTTTCACTCCGGAAAATAGGACCTCTACCTTCAGAACTTCCCCCCCCCCACCAAACACAATGAATTTCGGCTTTTTTAAAGTTTTAAGATATACAGAAATGTCTAAGACATTTTTAAGAAGGTCATATTTAAAATTCCAAGACACTTCCAAGTGTCTTATTCGGAATTCCTAGACATTCTCTAATATCTAAGCAACTTGTTGGAGTGCCTTATTTAAAATTCTGAGACACATAAATGTACCTCATTCAGATTATTGAGACACTTTCAAATTTCCAAGACACTACTTGAGATATTTTATTGGAATTATAATATAATTTTTAACTTCTAAGACACATGTTGAAGTGTTTTATTCAAAATTTGCACACACTTCTCGAAGTCTCTTAGACATTTCAGACAGAGTTTTATTTGAAATTTAAAAACCTATTAAAGTATCTTTATCGAAATTCCAAAACACTTCAAACGTCTCAGACACTTTGTCACAAAGTGTCTTTTTCAAAAGTCCAAAACACTTCAAACGTCTCAGACACTTTGTCACAAAGTGTCTTTTTCAAAAGTCCAATATATTCAAAAATAGTGTCCGAAACACTTCTTAAGATTTCTTATTTGAAATTCTAAAACACTGTGCAGTGTCTTTTTCGAAATTCTTCGACACTCTCAAATATCCAAGACACTCCTCAAAGTGTCTTATTCAAATTTTAAAGACACTTCAATGTGTCTTATTCAGAGTAATAAGGAACTATTGAATTTCCAAGAAACTTTTAAACTTGTGGTTTTTTTGTATTTCCAGACACTTTAGAAAGTGTCTTTTTCGAAATTGAAGGATTTTTTGTACTATCTTTTTCAGAATTTCAAGACACTATTAAATGTCTTAGTCTCTTATCAAGTGTCTTCTTCAAACTTCCATGATATTCAGAAATGTCTAAAGTACTTCTCAAGATGTCTTATTTGAAATTCTAAGACATTTCAGAGTGTCACATTCCAAGTTCTTATAAACTCTCTAATATCCAAAACACTCATGAAAGTGTCTTATTGTAATTTCTAAGACACTTGAATGTGTCATATTCTGAATTTCAAGACACTTGTTATAATCTAAGACATTCTTGAAGTGTCTTATAAGAGATATGAAGACATTCGATGTCTCTTGGATGCTTTAAAAAGTGCCTCATTTGAAATTTAAAAACGTTTGAAGTATCTCTTTCAAAATTCATAGACACTCTCAAATGTCCAAGTTCTCAAAAAGTCATATTTCAAATTCGAAGACACGTCGAAGAGTCTTAAGAAAATTTTTAGACTCTCTCGAATATCTTAGACACTCCTTATAGTGTCTTATTGGATATTCTAAGACACTTCAATGTATCTTATTCGGAATTCTATAAACTCTTTCAAATTAACAAGATACTTTAAAAGTGTTTTATTCAAATTCCAAAATACTCTAAAGCGTCTAAGACACTTCTTGAAGTGCCGTATCAAAAATTCAAAGACACTTCCTGAAATCTCTGAAACACTTTAGAAAGTTGCTTTTTCTGAATTTGAAGACCTTTCAAAGTATCTTTTAAGGAATTCTAAGAAACTTTTAAATGTCTTAGTCTCTTATCAAGTATCTTTTTCAAACTTCCAAGTGTCTCATTCTGAGTTCTTATACACTCTCTAATATTCAAAACACTCATCAAAGTGTCTTATTGTAATTTCTAAGACACTTGAATGTGTCATATTTGGAACTCCAAGACACTTGTTAACGTCTAAGACACTTCTTGGAGTGTCTTATTAGAGCTATGAAGACACTTTTCGAAGTCTCTTTGATATTTTAGAAAGTGTGCCTCATTTAAAATTTGGAAACGTTTTAAAGTATCTCTTTCAAAATCTTTAGACGCTCTCAAATGTGCAAGAAACTTCTCGAAAAGTTGTATTTGAAGTTCTGAAACACGTCTGAGTGTCTTATTCGGAATTTTAACACTCTTTTAAATTAACAGAACGTTTTCAAAGTGTTTTATTCAAATTCCAAAATACTCTAAAGCGTCTAAGACACTTCTTGAAGTGCCTTATCGAAAATTCAAAGATACTTCCCGAAGTCTCCGAAACACTTTAGAAAGTTGCTTATTCTGAATTTGAAGACGTTTCAAAGTATCTTTTCAGGAATTCTAAAACACTTTTAAATGTGTTATTCTCTTATAAAGTTTCTTCTTTAAACTTTCAAGACATTCAGAAACGTCTAAAGCACTTCTCAAGGTGTTTTATTTGAAATTCTAAGACATTTCAGTGTTTCTCATTCCGAATTCTTATATACTCTCAAACACCTAAAACACGCATCAGAGTATCTTATTGTAATTTTTAAGACACTTGAATGTGTCATATTCGGAATTTCAAGACACTTGTTAACATCTAAGACACTTCTTGGAGTGTCTAATTAGAGCTATGAAGACACTTTTCGAAGTCTCTTTGACAATTTAGAAAGTGCTTCAATTTTAAATTTGGAAACCTGTTAAAGTATCTCTTTAGAAATTTTCAGACACTCTCAAATTTCCAAGACACTTCTCAAGAAGACTTATTTGAAATTCTAAGACACGTCGGAGTGTCTTATACAGAATTTTTAGACTCTCTCGAATATCTTATACACTCCTCAAAGTGTCTCATTTGATACTCTAAGACACTTCAATGTATCTTATCCAGAATTCCAAGATTCTTTTAAATCAACAAGACGCTTAAAAAGTGTTGTATTCAAACTCCAATACACTTTATAACGTCTAATACTCCTATTGAAGTGCCTTATCAAAAATGCAAAAACACTTCTAGAAATCTCTGAAACATTTAAGAAAATTCCTCATTTTGGATTGAAAGACCTTCCAAAGAATCTTTTCAGGAATTCTAAGACACTTTTAAATGTCTAAGTCTCTTATCACGTGTCTTTTTCAAACTTCCAAGACATTCAGAAACTTCAATGAAATAGATCAAAATTATAGGAAAGCTCAGTAGATCTCCAGTCATTGACGAGTTGTTCCGTGCTTATTCTTCATTGTATTGTAGTAGGTAGCATATTTATTTTATAAATTGACTCGAATGGCGATAGCTATTTTTAAATCAATATGACAGAGAAATATGGGGATAGTTTGCATATTATGATGTGAGTTATTATAATTTAGTTTTATAGTATATGATGACGAGTTTTAGTCATTTTCTTGTATTGGTGATAGGTTGTCTTGAAAAGGACTCTGAAAGAGTCGAAAAGTTAATGATAATATATGTAAATAATAAATCGAAAGAGGAAAATTCACTGGGAAAATCGAAATGTTGGACTTTTAACATTCAGAAATGTCTAAAGCACTTCTCAAGATGTCTTATTTGAAATTTTAAGACACTTTGGAGTGTCTTATTCCGAGTTCTTATACACTCTCTAATATACAAAACACTCTTTCAAGTGTCTGATTGTAATTTCTAAGACACTTAGATGTATCATATTCGGAATTCCAAGACACTTGTTAACGTATAAGATATTCTTGAAGAGTCTTATTAAAGCTATGAAGACACTTTTCGAAGTTTCTTTGACATTGTATTTTTTACTGTAGTAAATGACAGTTCTCAATATACCAGACATAGACAATTACTTGACATTATGATAATTTCAACATTTTTTCATAAGTATCATTATACTCTATGCCAATGACTACAATACGAATATTTTAAATAATATAGTACTGTAAATAATAAAATTTACCATATTTCATCTAAATCTCCCACTACTATATTTTTGTAGAAAAAGCACTAGCTTTTTCTCTCGGTGTGCCTACACCCCTGCTCGTTGAAGAAATTGAAGTTAAAAAAATTGCGAGCGAGGCGAGGGAAAGGTCTCGAAAGTGATCATCCAAGTGGACACGCTTCACTATGGAATAATTAATTCACGAGCAAGTGCGACCGGGAATGAAAAAGCGCGTAGCTTTGAGTGTCGGGCACAAAGCCTATGAACCGTCCAATTACGCTCCGTTGGTTATAACGTGGCTATGATCCCGCGACCCAGAATACGCTTTTTACGCCATAAAAATTGGCGAATCACGAAGAAAGCTGAGCGAAAATACCGCCCACGACGCCCTGTTTTGACAACTTTCCATTCGAGATAAATTAACTTGGCCCTTGACCTTGGCAGTTCTAAGAAGAAGATTAGTTTCGAGGAAACACGTTTTACGATAAAAAGTTCAAATTATTAGTCTGATAAATTTTGAGATATGATATTTCAAGTATCGTATGAAAGAAAAAAAAGAAGACAAGATAAAATCGATTGTTAAATCAACCCCCCCCCCCAAAAAAAAAAAACCAGCAATCCTATTTTGCTGAATATACAGAAATAGTAGTATACTTGTAGTGAAGAGTGATTTTGGCGAAGACGGAAGAATATTTCGATTCGTTGAATAAATTTACATAGAAAAAAAAGACAATTTTGATTTATATGTGCGAATACGACGTATTATTTTTATTTATCACGATGTTACAATACAATCGACAATGTTGTTGTAAGTGATAGTAATGAATTTACAATTTACCTACAATGTTACAGTACAATTATAAGACACTCTAAAGTGTCTTTATATTTTAAATAAAACATCTATAGAAATGTCTTGGACATTCCTCAATATCTTGATTTTGAAAAAGACACTCATATAAGTTTCTAATACATTTAAAAGTGTCTTAAAATTCCTGAAAAGATACATTAGAAGGTCTTTAAATTCAAAATAAGGAAATTTCTAAAACGTTTCAGAGACTTCGAGAAGTGTGTCTTTGAATTTTTGATCAGCAACTTCAAGAAGTGTCGAAGACGTTTTTAAGTGTCTTGAACTTTGAATAAAACGCTTTTAAAACATCTTGTTAATTTTAAAGAGTCTTAGAATTCCGAATAAGATACATTGATGTGTCTTAGAATATCAAATAAGACACTTGAAGGAGTGTCTAAGATATTCGAGAGAGTCTGAAAATTCCTAAAAGAAACTCCGACGTATCTTAGGATTTCCAATAAGAATTCTTGAAAAGTGTCTTAGACATTTGACAGTGCCTAAGAATTTTAGAACAGATACTCCAAAAGGTTTCCAAATTTTGAATGAGACACTTTCTAAAGTATGTTTAGTAACTTTACTATATAACAAATTGTTATTTAAAAAAAAGACGTTTTACTATACATCACTAAATAATTACTGAAAATTTCGCGAAATTCGATGAGTATTTAGAAATACTAGAAAGTATTCGAAATTTTATTGATACTGAAAATTAGTCAATGTTTACAAATTCGGAAAAATTTCAATTAAAATAGTATCGAGCTAAAAATAATATAAAAATTAAAGTAATACTTACATAATGTATAATTACTAAGAAAAAATACGAAAATACAATAAATATTAAAATAATTAAAAATTTATGTGAATGTTGTTCTTCTAGACATATCTTAAAAAAATACTGAAAATGTTGGGAAATTCGATATGTCTATAGAAATATGATATATTATTGAAAATTTCATACATACTGAAAATTTGCCTGAAATAATAAAAATGAGTCAATATTCAGAAGTTAAGTAAAATGTCAAGTAAAACTGTTGAGTCTATAAAAAAAATAGTATTATGGTATGGCGATGAAGTATAGTTAATTTCACTATGTAGAGTATTGTCTTTCTTAAAATATTCGTATTCTAGTCATTGACATATAGTATAAAAATAAAAATGAAAAAAATTATGAAATTATGATCATGTAAGGTCATTTTCGATATCTTGGGTATTGAGAATTGTTATTCGCTAAAGTAAAAAACACAAGTTGTTTAGTGTCTCTTTACTATATAAAAAATTATAATTCCTTTATTTGACATTTTACTATACACAACTAAAAAAATACTGAAAATCTTGCAAAATTCGTAAAACACTTAGAAATACTACAAATTCCACTAAACTTTTCAAATTTTGTAAAATGCCTAAAATACTGAAAATTAATTAATATTTACGAATTTGGTCATATATTAGGTAAAACAGCATCTAGCTGAAAATCATATAGAAATAAAAGAAATACTAACAGAATGTTATAATTATTCGCAAAAAGTTTGAAAATACGAGAATTCTATAGAAAATTAAATATTTATAAGAATGTTGTTATTTCAAGAAACATGTAGAAAAATACTGAAAATCTTGAGAAATTCTATACATCTATAAAAATACTATAAAGTTTTCTAAAATTCAGAAATACTGAAAATTTGTCTGAAATACTCGAAATTAATCAATATTTACAAATTACGTAAAATTTCAAGTACAATTTTTCACTATTTTTTTGAATCTTGACTATTCTTGTGAATAGCTTTATGATTTTCTTTAACTCTTCTTCAATCCTAATGCACATCAATCCACCTTCGATTGATCCAATTCATTACTTCACAATTCCACCTTCCATTTTTTCTCTAAAAATAATCATCTTGCAATCAACCCCGTCCATCATGATAATGAACCGTCTCTTCCAGATTTTTTTTTAGCGTTCTCTAATACTTCGATTCCACCAAACGAAATATCTTTTCAGGTAAAAATGAGTAGATCTTTTGATATCTACATGAAATCTACTGTAGATATTCATAAATCTACTGGCAGATTATATTATAATTATTTTATATCCCATTATATTACATCCTATTATTTTATATCCCATTATATTATATCCCATTACTTTATTTCCCATTATTCTCATCCCATTCTTTTTATGACATTATTTTATATCTTATTATTTATATTCCATTATTTTATACACCATTATTTATATCCCATTACTTTATATACCATTATTTATATCACATTATTTTATATCCTATTATTTTATATCCCGTTATTCATATTCCATTATTTTATATTTTAATTTATATTCCATTATTTATATCCCATTATTTTATATCCCATTACATCCCGATTCTGTAGATCTACTCAAGTAGATCTATAGAGATCCCAGTTTTGGGTACATCTTCGTAGATCTACACAGATCTACATAGATCTATTTTAGTATATATATGTATATATATATATATATATATATATACCTATATATGGCGGGAGATGAATGATAGGGATCTACTTGTAGATATACGTAAATCTACAAATATCTACCAGCAGATATATGAAAATGACCAAGATCAACAAACAGATTTATAAAGATCTTCATAGATCTACCAGCAGATACATGGAAATGACCAGATCAACATATAGATCTATGAAGATCTTCGTAGATCTACCTACAGATTTATGGAAATCAACCGAGATCTACAAGTAGATCTACGAAGATATACGGGGATCTAGTAGTACATCTTTAAGAATCTATGGTGATCTACGAGTAGATATACAGAGATCTACCTGTAGATCTATGTAAGTCTACGGTTATCTATTACAAGATCATATGAGATCTACATATAATCCAGAGATCTATTGTAGATTCCCAGATATCTACTCATTTTTACCTGGGTTGCATTTTCGTGAAAGCTGATCAAAAGCCCTAACTTTGTTGAGCATGTAATCACGATTATCGCGAGTGATCGTATCCCGAACTGTAATTTTCTTACTGCCGCCTCTTCAATCAATTCGCGCGAGAGGCTTATTAACGCTTGACATTTACAGCAACAATCGCTCGCATTCAAATTTGACGATACTTTCATGACTTCTTTAATCCATCACGTTGGCGAAAAAGAGCGCGAGGCGTACATTAAATCATTCATCAAGTCCGAAGCTGTGAAACATTAATGACGTCATAATGATTTGCGATGACTGAAGATCCGAGGCATTGATTTCAAGGGACTTTCTCCATTTACGCGCGCATTGCCTTTGATCGAGATCCAAAGATGATTTATTGCAACGCGCTGCAAATGAGATTGAGCTCGTTGCTGAATTGTGATATTTATATGGCTCTCGTGAAACGCGATGTATTTCGCGGCGATTGCGTAAGTGATTGCCGAAGGAAAAGCGTAAAAACACGACGACTATTCAGCACGTAATTACGTTTCCACGCCTCGAGATCCCGACAAATTACGGTGACGAAGAAGCCGCCTTTTTGCGTGGATCGTTCGAAAAAGTTAGAAAAAGATGAAGGCGAGAAAAGTTGGTTGTCAGGAATTAGAAAAACTGGAGAGGGGGGAGGTCTGGAATGGAAATATTTTAGGCATCAATCAGTTGGTGAGGGAGAATGTTTTTTATGTGGAAAATGGAATTGGATTTTTGCGATTTTTAAGTCTTCAAGATTTTTTTTGGTATTTTTCATATTTTTTCAGTGTTTTTACAACTCGATTTTTTTAATATTTAATAATTTTTATGTGTATTTGAACTTTTTTTTACCTAATTTTATCACTTTTTATTTTCTCGGCTAGGAAAAAACTCTGAATCGTAAAAAACTAAGTTGATTATTATTATACAAACTACTAAGATTAATAAAAATGTAATGTTAAAATAACTCTACAAAAAAACTGACTCTTAGTATATTCAAATAAAGTAAATTCAGGATTATATATGGTTGGAAAGACTAAGCTAGTATTCCCATGTAAATTATTTGAAAGTTTCTTGTTTTTATGTTACGAAAATCCATGCATATATAACGATTTTGACTAATACTTGATATTCATAATTTTTGTTTCAGGTAAGTCCCATCGATTGAGAGTTTCTCCATATTCATCAAATCGTGAGTAACTGCATAAATTTAAAAATCACTTAAGACTGATCAACTTATTCAATTCAAACACGTAACATTTCATGTATCGCAATCATTCTTTTTTCCCATATTTCCAATTACATTAAATAATTTTCCAAACAAATGCGCATAAATCCGATCAATTTTTCTTGCAAAGCATTCCCACAAAATCCAAATGCACAACAATCAATAAATTTCTGCGTTCGCAGTTTCCCTCTTCCGCCCCATTGAACCAGCGTTTCCCCCATCACTTGACCGATGTGCAAACATGATTTGACAGAAAACCCACGCGAATGAAAACGCGAAAACGGCATCGCCGGAGAATATGGGAATAAATCTCGGGTCACTTTTCCAAAGCGAATCGATGGATTCGCGGCGCCAATTAATAACGAGGAATAAAGGCTTCCTTTGTGCGAACCCCGGGCAATTTTTCCGGCGCGCTAAAACGTCCGCAAGATAACGGTGACGCTGTCGTAGATAAATTCGAAAACGAAGTCGCGGGTATCGAATACGCGGGGAAAACTCGGGATTTTCCAAAGTCCATAAATCAGGCCCGGAGCGACGTCGCGCGGATATTCGCGCCGAAATAGCGGAACCGCCGTGATGACGGCTATTCTTCATTCATAAATTATTTATTTTCACGATGCCCTTTCCCTTCCGTCTCTCTGCAAAGAAAATTTTGTGGCATTTGAAAGTCTTCGTTGATGAAACATTTTTTAATTGAGAATAATAGTTTAGAATCTCTTCATTCTTATTTTTTTTTGGTTTTTATCATACTTTTTCAGAACATGTTTTTTCTATTTCAATATCACAAACAAATTTAGGTATTCGATGATTCAATCATTTTGCATAATTTTTTGCTGATTTTCATAGACAGGACGAATTCAAACTCACTTCGATACATTAGTGTTGGAAAATTCAGAATGGCATAAAAATATCTAAATTATTTTCAGTTAAGGCTTCGTGAAACTATTGTTTTAAAAATTTTAAGGTTAAGAAATAATTTCTTTGGGAAGTTTTTTCTTAGTTCATTATTTTTCTGCAATCTCAATAGCAGAGAGAATATTGAAACACTAGGTTTATAAACGATTTTTTGTGACTTTAGGCGAGAAAAGTGCTCGACTTCTCTCTCGCATTCACTGAAAATTCAGCCGTGCTAGTTTTAATAATTGAATTGTGAGCATCTACAATTTCTATCTATCTGTCCTTGTTAACAAGAAATTTTTGAATAAACGTGCTACGTGAGTACGTAAAGATAAGCATTTTAAATTTGCTTCCCAGCAACATAAGGATTTTTTTTAAGACTTCAGTGTCTCTCAATGGCTATGTAGAAATCGAAAAATAGTCGCAAAAACAAAAAAAGTGCACTGCCGAAAAATCGATGAACATAACATTACAAAAGTTGCACTTACATGAACCTCAATACAGAGTTAGGTTTTGACTCAATTCCATTTCGTCCAATATCCGTTTCTTGGATATTGTCTATGGAAGGGCTGTGAAATTATACGGAAAAATCCGTATTATACAAGGATTACTTACGTCTTTTTGACGATAGAAGGAGAAAACACAACAAAATCTTGTAACTCTACTGCGGAGTCGAAATTTTCAAAAACGAAATAACTGGAGTACAGTGGGAGAATTAACAATGAACATCATCAGCCGGGAACATAACATGACAAAATTGCACTTACAGAACTATCAGAACACAGAGTTGGAATTGGACTCCATTCATTTCGTACAATACCCGTTGTAGTTGGATATATTGTCTGATGAATGGAGACGATTTCTACAAGAATTCAGACCCTACATGTACAGACTCTACAACTCTAAAATTGCGAGAAGCGCTCTGCGCGGAGCCTCTGGTGGCAGGAAGTCGAAACTTATCAGCTGATTTCTGTTTCGAGGCTCGCAGCAGAGGAAATAAGTGTATATGCATTCCTCAGTGATTCTAGAAAAAACATGCGTACAAGTCGTATGAAATAATGGTTTTGAATGTGCGTCATAGAAAATTAAATAAAACAGATAATATATACCCATAATTCAAGTATAACAATATTGTACACTGTCATTGTATCATGGTAAATTCTTATTGTATCAGCAGTTAACGTATTTTTTTGAACATCACAACTATGGGAATATAATATTGTGAATAGTTTCAGAAACTATAAGTTTGTGATTTATAAAAATATGGTGATAAATTGGAGTAAATTAATATTATTTTATAAATTTACCTTGTATTTAAACATTTGATGTTACAAGAAGGAACAGTTGTTCTGACAAAAATCGAGCGTTCAACATGATTAAACAAATTTAACGTACATTTAATTTGAATCGAGTGGATTGTAAATTTAATTACGATTTACTATATAAAACATATTTAACAGATTTTGAATTAGATATTGAACAGATTATTACGCTATTGCTTGAATTTTAATGAAAGTTCATGCAAATTACTTTCGGAACTCCCCATTATTATACATCAATCATAGATCGTCAATCATTTTCATCTATTATAGATCTCAAGATGTTTTGAGAAAATTGGTGGAAAAATGTCTGGCTATGATTTATAACATAAGTATTTGCAGAATAGGTGTACAAATACTGAAATCTTAAATTTTTCAAAATGAATATTGCAAAGATACTGGAAAAAATTCTGTTTTGAAGTGTGAAATAAACAATATATTTTTTTTTTTTTTTCCTTACTTTTGGAAGAAAAAATCAGTAAAAATTTTTAAACCATTTTATTATTTTCAATTTAGATGATATACTGTATTATTGATTTCGGTGAAACGCTCGTTTCAATTTCACAGCTCGTTGTTTTGATGTAGGAAAATAAAAATATTTTTTTGTTAATTATCAAATTGAAATGCAGATTTCACAGAAATAGAGATTTTGGGAAAAGAACGCAAAATAATGCTAAATAAAAATATTTATTATTGTTTAAGAATTAACAAATTTCTCCTATTTTATTGCGCCATTATATAATAACATGACATGTAATTATATAAATATTTTTACACATCAATCTCAATGTCTATGATATTGTAACAAATAAAAATTGTTGGAAGTGTAATTTTTTTACTGTTAAATTTTGTGAGAATTTGCTTATTTACAAATAACTATATCACATTAAAAAAAAATGAATATTATATTATTAGTTCAAAATTAGAATTTCCATGACAGAAAATCGTGAACATCAGCAGTTCTCTGTATTGTAGGGGAAATTGGGGTAATGACAGCCATAGGGTAATGACGGCTATCACCATTTTCGGTACTTAAAATTAACCTAGGTCTAAACCGTTTCCTGTGACAGAAAGCTTATTACATAAGCTTGTTTTTAAGTAGTTGCTGGAGTGTGTGGATTTATTATAACTTGTAGTTCCAGACCAGTGCTGATACGTAACTATCCGAAAGTTTTATAAGGTGTTCCATATATCGATTATTTCGTCAACACTTTCAGCTACACAATCGAGGTAGATATGTTAAAATGTTGCTATGGATATAAGCTTTCTAAATCAAATAAAATTTTTCATGTGTCTTGCATAGTTTATGTGTAGTGCATGCTTGCACAAAATAAGGTCAGTGGGGGAATGATGGCCACTAGAGGTGGGGTAACTATTATTTATCAATTGTGCTCTTATTATACATGCCATAACTGCGACTCAGA